>JAGDQP010021732.1:0-31372 GCA_022664845.1 Lepisma saccharinum | reverse complement strand
AATTTTAATAGAACTTTGTTACGATATGTTTATTACACTTTGTTTCTATAAAATGTGTAGCCAGTATTTTGTGCGTTTAAATATTTATGTTAATTGTCGTTCTGTTCTTCCAAATATAAACTGAAACCAAGAGCCAATTGGAGGTAGGAAAAGAAGTAAAAGAGATAGACAACTGATATATAGAAGCAAAGCCGTTAAAAGATTTTTATTTTTTTTTAATAAAATAAATGTATTCATGAAATCACATAAATAATTAAAATAATATGGGATGCGCTCTTAATTATGGGCATATCTGATACAATTTATAATCGTAGGACGTACCTTATTAAACTCTATAATCTAACTGAGATGTTACTTAATAAGATTGAGTTCATGTGGAAAGGACCTTATGCAGTAAAAACGTTGTAATTCGACCTCTGAGGGTTCGACTGCTCGCATAATCGAAACATCACACAGGTAAAGTAATGATGGTCGATTTCTCTACTTGTACTTAAAACACTGCATACATTGTTGATTCAGTCAGGCGAGGATACTCAACCAGTGGTTTATGATGCTTTACGTGCATTTAAGGTTAATCCATTGGTTTTGAGGAGGTGTATAGTTTGTAGTTTTTCTTATTTATAAAACGCTTTCTTTACGATTTTCTGTATAATATTAAACATTTTCCATCTCTGATAATCTCACCTTTCTTGCGTTTCGGCCTAGTTCAAAGTCCCATACGCGACAGTTTAACACCTTCTGCTGTAACCTTATGGATTGAGCGTACATAAATAATCTAAGTCAAAATACCACTTACATGTATGTGGCGCTTCAAGCGTTTTGGCCACCCCTTGTCGGAAGCTTCAAAAAGATTTTATTTTTGTAACTGTAATAAAATGAAACTTTTGAAAGTAGAAATAATTGATAACCACGATGAAACTGTGAAGTCTATCAAGCCTAAATTGCAGGAAGAATTTTGCCAAACATCGAGAAATGTTTCTAGAGATTTCGACAAAATGTAAATAGCTAACACGTAAAAAGCAACGGGTACAGTTAGCTCAAAAGAGAAGGATGATACACTCAGATGCGCAACATGCTTTCACAGATTTTGTTTACTTTGACCAGTTTTCAGAAAGACGTTAAAAGAACGTTTGAATAAGTAAGGCAACGTTGTGATGACAATGCCAACAAACTTACAGTGAAGCTGGGCGAGAGAAGCAAGCTAATCGGATCGAGGCTAATTTAAATGTATTGAGGGCGGCTTTGAAGAATTGTTTCAAATTCTAAACGCTGAGATAAATATGGTTGGCAAGGATTGCGAGCATTTGCTTAAGTATCTAACTATACTCAGGGGCTACATACAAACTGAACGAATGAAGAGTGTTGTAATCAAAATGAAAGATTGGGAAGATTGAAGTTAGAATATTATAATTTTTAGAAGATTGGGGCTGCAGTAAGGAATGATTCGGGAATTTCATAAGAAGTACGCCAACGGAAAATGCAAGCATTATGATTAACAATATGCTAATGTTATTTAAAAAAACGTGTCTGATATATTCAGGAAGTCTATTGTAAACAGGTAAGAAAAGAAACCGGTTATGTAAGTAGATCTGTTTCATGTAGGCAAGTAGATACATAAATCAAAGATAGACAATGGTGCTGTTACACGTATAAAATCCATGTTATCAAAGATACTTTGATAGATGTAGCAAGGATTCTACTTCTTAGTGCAACAGTTATTGGTAACATCTGCTTCTGGATCGAAATATAGACATCGCTGTGGCAGAGAGGTTAGAACGCTTGCTTTCCGTGCGCGTGGTTACGGATTCACTTACCGCCGGGTTCCAATGAACGCAGTAGTTCGGTGCCCACTTAAAACTTTAGGCCCCGACCTTCGAAGCTGATCAGCTCGTTTATTACGTTAATAACAATTCACATGGATATAAATGTATTACAAATCTCTGATAATTCGACTCGCAATCCAAAACCGCAAAAGAAAGAAAATGGCGTGATGACATTTCAAATGATAGCATTACGAGATAACTAAATGAAAGCCATATATTTAAAATCTTTGAGATTCAGAGATATGGCATGATCTGCCCAAGGTTCGTAGAAAGACAATTGTATGAAAATGAGATCTTTCAGATAATTTTGACTTTTTTAAATTAATACTGTAGAACATAGTAAAGACAAAAGAAGGAAATGAAATACAAAGGAGTTGACAATAAGAATAACCAGATTTCCCATTCATTTGTCTGAAGAACGCAGTCAAGAAGTTTAAGGAAATTCACACGATTGTAAAAATAGTTGAACCTTAAAATAAGAGATTATAATGGAGGCGATCCATGGAATTTGTACTTCGAAGCATGGAATATGATTCATGCACTGGGTATTAATATAAATGGGATTAGTTGTGCACTTTTAAAACATTATGCATTAGGATTATGTTCGCCATTTCTTGATATAACTTTCTGTCATTTATTTACGAAAAGGCTGCTTTGAATTTTCAACAGGTCGACGGTAAGATCCTTATTTGTTCTCGTTTGCTAAACTCCACAAATGTAATCCTTTAGTCACACAGGAGGAGGTCACTGATACGTTTATTTACCCGTGTACACTTATGAAAATATTTAGTGTTTTCAAGCGGAAATACGTAATGATTACATATTTCACATCTTATTAACAATTTAGTACCCACAGTCATGTACCTTGTGCACAATTCTTGATAGGCTTCTTCTTGTGGGAGGAATCTCGCCTAAGAATCTGATTGACAGTATGGCAAATGCATAACCCTTTTTACAGAGAAATAACATGGTAGTACGTGAGTAGATTATCGATATGTTATCGCCTGAATAAATGAAAGCTCTCCTCGCTGCAAATTATAATGATAAGGAGAAAACTAATTCTGAGATGTATTAAAATTATAGACGGAATATTCCTTTAAAATAAATATACTCAGAAATACTCTCTCTATATATAACACAAGCAATATAGTTCTGCTTGATTTTCACCCTACAAAGAAAAATATATATTTCCCAAGTTCAACTAGACTATGAAGATAAGCGGAAGAAGAAGAAAAATTAACCTTCCTAAGTATCACGTTGTAGTAGGTTAGTAACATCCCTTGTCACAGATGATTGTCTAACGAATAAAACAAATCGAAATCTCAAGATGAAACGATAGCTTTATAATCATATGATAGGAAAGCAAGAAATATTTGGATTCGCGTTGTCCTGCACCAGCAAGACACATGTGAGATTTGTAAGCGCTTATTTCACGGCTATCGTGTCTCCTGAACACATTCCAAACGCGGCGGGTACACAGATTCATTGTCTAACCGCGACGAAGCATTTCGCAACGAACAATACCCCTAGCAGTAGGACGAAACAAAAAAGTCAAAATTGTGTGACTAGATTCTAACGGTGGGGAAATGTTGTATTTCGTCTTCCTTAATAACGCTGCGAAAACCTTTTTTTTTTTTAATAAATTGTTCAGGGGTCATTTTAGTTTTGAAATATTCTTATTGTTACCTGTAGAACTTTGGATAAGTTTGTGTGAGTTACTCTCTCAATGTAAAACAATTTTGCGGTTTGCTTTTAAACTTGCTGACACTAACAATTAACTCTCCAAGTACCACCATTATCACTCTCCAGTTTAGCACATACGGATGAGTTTTCTCGCAAAGTAGGAGGGACCGTCGCAGAGCTAATTCTAAATGTTTAGAAGTTGTAAATGAAAACCCAAAAAGTAGTTCCACGTTAACAATGTAACGAACAAACACAAATTTATACACGTAACAATAAAAAAAATCCGATTTTGAAAATTTCGAATTTTCAGTGGCACCTGAAGAATCCCTTTTCAGAAGAAAAAAAAAACCTTTTGCAGCCTTATTCAGGAAGTCTAAATTCAACTTATTTTCACTTTTAAAATCCTGTCACACAACTTTGACTTTTTTCGGTCTAACCTACGAAGCAGTCCACAGACACAGTTCATAATATTATGTTGATTCAGTGGTGGTTTTAGTTTAAGAGCTTGCTTCGGTCTAGCCAAGATGACGAAGACGTCAAATGACGTAAAGAGCTGTTCCATCGGTTGTGAACATTGTTCAGAAATGGATTCCTGAGCTCACAAAGCATGAAAGAAACGGACACATTCGTTTATGTCGCTTTGTGAGACGTATTCAACTCCTGTAGTATAAGAAATCTTCCCGTTCCAACATTTCTCAAGATTATGCGGGTGTTGTAGAAGTGTCGGCAATTCAATTGTGTCTCATAATTCTTCACAAATTTAGTAAGATAAAATCAATTGTATGGGCAGTAACACCACTTTCGCTTGCACCGTTCCCGGTCACACAAATTTAGTCATTATAAGCCTGAAGAGCTACATAGAGTTTCTCGCTGTACCTGGCTTCTGGGCGAGCTACAGTAGGTTTGTCTTAAAGAAATTCATTGGAACCTTTAAAATCATTAAACCATTAGCGCTCCCTCCCTCTTCAAAATTATGCAGGTTACAGGACCGTATCCCACTGTTTGTATTCCAAATATTGACCTGTTCTTCATAAAGCCTCCTAAGTTGCGGTGATTATTATAAGCCGCATTCGGGAGAGCACCCACTGACACCATGCTTTGTTTTGATATTTCTCACAAGTGTATGGAACATATGTAGTTCGAAGGGGACAACATCTAATATAGCATTATTAATAATAGAAAAGTGATGTAAATGTTAATTTATAACATCAACGGTAAAGATTATTATAAGTATTATATGAATATCTGCTACCGCAACTTAAATAATGCAGTGTTATTTACAGAAGGCATAACCCATTACACATAATTGGTTCGCAAACACATCATTGTATATTTAAATAACACTAACTGTAACTTAAAGTAACTGGAAGAAGCGGATTGTAGCAGTTATACAGTTATCCATACTTACCAATGAGGCCTTTTGTTGGCCCACTTCAACTTTCACGTTCCGATTGAAAAGTAATTATCCATACACACTGCACATCTGAAAATATATTGCAAAATAACGAAAATAGATTCTCCTTAAATTAATATAAAAATATAATACGTCACTTCCATCAATTTCAACCTTCTCCTCCTTCACTTCTATTGGATGCTGCATGGCGTTGTACTCCTCGTCGTTTGAAGCCATCTCGGTTTTTATTAATTTAATCGATGAAGGACAATTGCTACAAATGCAACATTACCGTTTCACATACTTATTTATAGAGGTATTCAAATCATCAATTATCCACTACTAGCATCACTTTAAATGTCTGAAGGGTACTAGAAGTAGTCCAATTGTTTCCTGTTTTTTTTTTTTTATTATTTCAGAGCACAAAATAAAGCTGGTAAAAGTCTCCGTGAATGGATTATTCCTGAAACAAAATGAGAAAGAAGAAAGTTACATTTCATTAACACTGAGTAATCACAAGGATAGTCACGTGCCAAAACGGATTAAATGCATTTTGAGTTCTTTAAGTACTTAATGGATTTAGGGTCTCAGCTCTAAGAACGATCTCAGGCATCTTTTGCAGAAATAAAAGCAGCTGATTTACGGTATTTGGAGTCATGCAAGAACAAAATGCTTAGCAAAACTACTAAACAACCAAACACTACTTAATATTTATTTAGTCCGCTTTCGTATGTGGAATAAGTTCAAAAGAGAATGACAAATGTTTGTAAATGACTTAAAATAACGTTCTTAGTTCCAAAAACTTTCTATTCGACACATATTTGAAGTTAATTTGAGCAATAATTGCGTTTTATAGATTTGGAGAGTCTGGATTTATAGAGATGGACCAAGATGGCGGCCTATATGGCGCCTTGCCCATGCTTGTATTTCTCTAGACTTTTGATATGTTGTTGGGGATATTATTCCAAGTATAAAAAACCTTACTTTATTTATTTTACAATTAGTTTGATGTTTAGTGCTTTTTTCACCTAAATTGACTGGACTAGTAAGACATCGTTTATTTCATCTTCATGCGACCATTATATTTCAATATATTCAGTTTTAAACATTTCCAAGTTGGTAGGCGCAAAGCACACAAAAGTACATTTTATCTTAATTATGTTATTATTTCTGATGATAATCTGAGCTGTACTTTGCTTTCACCTTGATGCGACAATTACGGTGCAAATACTCAAATTTAATCATTTTGAAAACTGGCGGCTTTTAGTTTGTGACGTTGCATGTTTTCGCTATTGCGCTTTCCATTCTTGGGTGTAATATTATGTAAGTTTTCGTTTGTTTCATCTTGACACAACAATTAGGTGCGAAATATTAAAATATTAAAGAAACATCAAAATGGTCACCATAATAAAGAGACGTCACTTATCTTTGATACGCTCAGATAGTTATTTTTGTGCCAAATGCCGTTTTTTACGTCTGTAGCCATTTTTTCTTTTTCTTTTGAAAAAAAAAACGAAACTGGTGATCTAAGGGGCAAGGACGGTTTTGATCGTCGTCACACAACTAATTTGTTCCTCGATTTCGATATCAGAAGAACGAATTTGGAGTTATTTTTCCTGTACCTCATTTCTAAATAAAAGAGAAAATGTCCTCGTCACAAGTGTGTGAATGTCTGTATGTTCGACTATGTGTTTGTGCAAAAAACATATTTTCCACAGATGTAAATGTAATCCGGGTAAGTTTGTTTAAATTTGACTTAACTCTGTAAGCCCTAATCCCCCCTGAACAATTTTAAACGAAGTTTTCGTAGGCCATTCTATCGAATTATAACCAATTTTACACTTGTTCCCATGTCGGTGTCTGGTGACTACTAGTAATACAACACTAGGTTATTCTCTGCGTATGACTTCCTATCGCCGCACTGCACTGCATTGAATGGAAACCAACGCCACATAATCAGAAGTGGAGAGTATAACTTATTAGTGTTTGCCAATTCCTCTTCAACTGCTGGCGAATTGTAAGTAATCTCTGACACACTAACCCCGTTTTGATGTCAATTTTAAATATATGTTTTCGGAGTGCCAGCTTTATATAGTTACTTGTTAGTTTGAGAAATAAATAATAAAATACGTTGGTCGGGTTCTCTTATATAATAAATTGGAGTGAACGTTAACAGCTCTAACAGAAACACAAGAAGTGCTTGTGTTTGTCTACCGTTCGAGTGAGTCTTTACGTTCTTCTTCAGAAACTACGCGTCAGGTCACCAGCAAAAATCAACAAATGTTCTGTAAAGACTATGGAATATTACAGTTAATTTTTGCATCACTCTTCTTCTCTACTCCCTGTCTTCTCTGTCGCTAATAAATACGTCCTTCAGCCACCTGAAACTATTTTGGCCAAAGAAAAGTAAACTGTTTGTTTGATATTCATAATTTATATAAAATGCATGGGTAAATTGACTAAAATATCGTTAGTAATAAGCAGTGTCGTGTCCTATCCATGGTAATTCTATCTGAATTGAATTTGCTTGCATAAGTAATTATAGACTTAAGTTTAAATAGTGTGACCTGATGCTCTGACTAATATTAGCTCTCAGATTTGACTATGTAATAGTATTCTTAATTTATGGACTATGCACTGCATTGTAACTCAGTTTCTTTGTAATTGTAATATTTTTTTACCGTAGCAATGCAGTGAACCAATGGCCGAGAGCAATCTAGATAAACTTATTCAAGAGTTAAGCCCCGGTGAACTTGATCGGTCGATAGAAATTGTAAAACAGTTACAAAAGTTTTTAGTCAATGCTGATGGAAGTGAATGCGTTGGAGAATTCTCAGAGATTCATCCAGCTGTAAAACAAGAGGAAGAATCCGATATTGTATTAAGTGAACCTGGAAATCCTCTTTCGGAGGTGAGTTGTTCGCAAACATAATATGTATTTTCTGTGCTAGTTTTAACATTTGTTTTAAACACCTTTCTTAAAGTAAGTAGTTTCGTAGTTTTTGGATTTGTGAAGGGTTATTCCAGCACATTTCCTTTTAATTGTGTACTACTTTACATGATGTAAAACTTGATATCTCTGCCCGTATTAATTCACAGCCATACACAACAATGAACAAAAGGTTAATTCCTGTAAGTTTTAAAGTTCGCTCGATCTCCTAAACTAAGCCTACAAATAAAGTTAATAAAACTATTTCTGATCACGATAACTATGATCGTCTAAGTCAATCTGTTTGTTTTAAAGTTTAATAACATGAGTTTGCTAAATGTGTCTCCTTTAAAGTGGATATTGTACTTCTGTAAAAATAGTTTAATAGCTGATGTCACATATACCTGTCTTTACTTAAACTCGAAACGACAGTCTAAATATAAACCATTTCCTCTCTTCTCGTCTAAATCGCCTACATATCGGCGTTTTCATAAAGATCGCGAAACTTGTCTTCTCTGTTCTAAGATCTACGAAAAAAAAAGTTTTTCGGTTTCTTTCGTTACACGTGAAGTAAACAGTTTCTGAGGAACCGTTCCCTTGGAAGAGTTGGAGAAAATATTATCCATCGCTATAAAGGAATGAGTCTAGAAGAAATAGTGGTAGGAAAGACTATCACTATTCCCTGTAAGACAAGAAAAACGCTAAATATGGTACCATATTGGCACTAGCCGGGTTTAACTGAGGAAAAACATTGAATAAACTTAGTCAGGAGGTGAAGGCGCTAGATTCGAAACGCGGGCCTTCCTATGAGGAAAAAATGAAACTTTAACAATAGAACCCTGGACCACGCAGAACAAACTCTCCAGCAAGTCGGTGTGACGTTTCTCCCGACTGATTGAACCGGATTTACTTTCACTCGCTGTGGTATTTAGTAATGTGTTTCCCTTCATATCATAGCAATTACATTCCACTTCTCTCATCCTTTTTAGGCATGAGCTTAGTAAATTAATATTCTGCCCTTATTGTGTCATGTTATTGCTGAAGAACCCTTGTCTTTTATTATTTCTGCGGCCACAACATAAAATAGGTAAAATCGTGCAGTTCATTAAATCATTTAGCTAACTATACACCTGCCATCTGGTGAGTTGGGTTGAAGGTTTTCAAACTAGCAAACCAGTCCGTAATTTACATGACAGATGAATGCCGTATCGAATCAGATTACAGACCTGGCTGATTAACCCGTCATATTCAACCATGTTATAATGGCATGCCACTTTCAAAGTGGAAGGAACAGCTAGTTTTGTGAAAATTATTAATCTTTAAGTTGTATTTTCATCTTCTTTGGTGTTATGTAAAATTTTAATCTATTTATCATCCAAACAGAGCTGGAAACATTACAAAGCATGCTACGGATGTTATGATCCAGAGCATATCTTCTTGACCAAGAAATGAATTTTCCGCGGATTATTCTCGGAACCATCGAGCTCTACGTAACGATACTGGAGAGAATGCTTAGTGTTGAAAGATAGACGCCAGGGCAAGTATTTTAACACGTTTGTCTACTTCCAGTCTAGTCCATGTGGACTAAAATTTCAGTTTTAAATCTGCATTATACGCTTCTTATCGCATCGCTGGGAGGTCCTTTATTTAAATCTTAATTCTGAGTAATTCATATAATAGTATACCGTACTCTGCATATAATAGAAAATACTCCAAATGATATTTACGTTCTTTGCAGGTATTAAGACATTTAAAAAGGGGGCCGCACAGCAATATCAAACTTAAAAAGACATACTTTTCTTAAACAATTCGTAACAAAAATTAAGAAAAAAAAGTTTGTTTGAGCACGACTAAGAGGAAAAGCATGAGCCGCTCTCTCATACACAGTCACTTTATAAATTCTACAATTAGAGCGCCCCATGCTTTTCTTTATAGTCATGCATATCTTTTTTTTTTACTTTTTAGTACGAATTGATTAAGGAAAGTATGTTTTTATTATTTTAATTATTTCGGTGTTCAGATACTTTTTCTGCAACCAGTCAAACGCCACCTCGTTGCGGGCTAGTATTTATTTTAGGATAAAAAAGTTCTTACTAAAACAATATGTTTTTTTTTAAATATACGGTAGACCTATAAATATATAGAAATATATAAAAGTAACAATGGAATATTGTATTGTCACCCGACTTACGTTGCTGTGCAAAATTTCATCGTTGTATGACGTCGGGACTGAGTTAAATTAACGTATTAAGATTTGAGAGGACACGATGAAGCATTATGAATTAAAGAAAATTATGTAAAGATTAATTTAGAACTGAAAACTTGGTCCATATTGGTTTAGACTGGAAGTGGACAAACGAGAACTCTACGCTTTCTTGCTTCGTATAGTCATGAAATTTTCAATGGTAGCAATCAATCCAGTATTCCTTTTAGACAGAGATCATTGCTCAGAACTATTGTCACCGAAATTTTCTTCTGATGAAATTTTTGACAATTTCTCTTAAGCTGTGTGTTTACTAATGTTTTAAAGCAACTTACATCGTTTCTTACGTGCATGTGTAGGATAATAAGAGGTAGTGAATATAATATACTGAAAAAGGTAACGGTATCTTAAGGTACACACAGGGTGTTGTAAAAGAACAGCGACAAAACCACCTCAAGATTCCTAACTTGAAAATAACAAAATAAAAACTATAAACCATCGAAGATTCACAACCGCTTCGTTTTGGCGCTGTAGGCTACTGAAAGCGTAGGGAAATGAACTTTAGAGTTTCATATTTCCAATGCCGTTAACAATAGAACTGAGACGGCATGGAACTCTCAAAGAGTTGAGATTTGCTCTATCCAAAAATACATATTCCAAAATTATGTAATGGAGGCACAAGGGATTTTCCTAGAAATTCTCTGAAGTAAAGCTGGGTCGAAATAATTATGAATGGGACTACTGTCCACCAAGTAATTAATTTGTTTGTACCATGTCGATATCTCAAAACAGGTTTTCTTTGCGATTTATTTTTATAAATATTTCGGCGGCCTTTCTCAGTGTTATTTTGCAACTCCCTGCATAGATACCTACATAGCTTTATCTTATAAGGAATTATTAGGTTTATAAGGTATTATGAAGGTTAAGGTAAAGGTATGCGTTTGTTAATGCTGCATTCCTTGGAAGCTTGCGTTGTTTGTTTTGCTTGCGATTAGAATGACTAGCCAATTGAAGCACGTCTTTTATTACGTAATACGTAGAACACGCAGTGAAACACATGTTTCAATTGGCTACTCACCCAAATCGCAAGCATGCAACGCATGATTTCATGAAAATCAGACCTAAGAATCGCATGGAGGAACCGGTCCGCATATTCTCGACCTCCGGCACAAAGGTCGACTGCCTTTACCGAGTATGGAATACGGTGCCGAGGAGCACTGTGATACACAATTCGATAGAAGGTTGAGTTCATCCCAAATTAACTCAGTTTCCAGCGTCCTGGCCGGAATTTAAAATCCGGGCTGGCCGACCCGTAGTCACACGCTCTACTGCCTAAACCATGGCGACTCCACAATATACTTAAAATATTTTTTGCTGAGTAGACAATATGAGCACATAAACACTTAATTCTATTAGCTTCTCAGCCAAATCGCAAGCGAAATACGTAGTTAATGCGTACATAAAAATCCGGCCTAACTTGTTTTCATTACCATGAACTTGAAAATTACCACACATGACGTGAAGTAAGAAACACTTCTATAATCCTTGTATAACCAAAAGGTTTATTGAAATGGAGATTTATAGAGTTGTATGAGTGTGGTCTGCCAACATCAATCAATTTTAAAATTGATTAAACCCAGCCTTGACACCTTCGTGGGTTACATCTTTACCACCTTGTTCTGGGTCCAAAATATTATGAAGCGTGGATAATTTTGGCCATGGTACAAACTCCTAATCATCCTTGAACAAAACTCATAGAAGAGGAAGAAGATATAGAATCTTCCATTAAGAATTTTTTATTGCTAAAAAAAAGAAAAGAAACAAATAAGACCGAAGCATCCAACTGCCGCTGTACATTAGTCACTTGTCATGAAGTTTCGTAGAAATTGCAGCAGAGATTTATGGGTAATTAACACTAACGTGAGTAAGTCTGTTGCTCGCTACTGTTAAGATTTAATTACAAAATCTCTTCACGGGCCGGCAAGCTTTCAAGAAGCTTTCTACTGCTTTGCTTGCATGATTAATAAATTAAAAAAAAAATCAATAGGAATTTGAACGTGGACTTATTTCGTTACGTCAGCCGCGTGCTTCGCTTGTGATTTGACTAAGGGTTGATTTGCATGAAAGTTTACGTTTTTTGCGATTTGGGTGAATAGACAATTGAAATACGTGTTACACGTAGAACAGGTAATAGGAAGCTTTAAAACACGTGTTTCAAGTGGCTACTCACCCTAATCACAAGAAACGCACGCGATCATGAAAATTAGCCCTAAGTACCTAATAGAAACACGTGTTTAAGTTTTTCCATTGGCTTCTCATAGCAAGCAAAGAACGTGGCTAGTGCGTACGTGAAAAGTTGGTCTACGTAATTGATACAAACTCAGTGGCAACGACAAGACGAGAAATGAAACCAAACTTTTGCTTCATCCAAATAGGTTGATTAAAGCACAATTATACACGTTATTTCTAGTCTCTTTGGTTTAATGTCAAGCATGAATGCATGTAACTGTAAACATGTCCTTTTGTAGACTGTAAAAGTGTGCACTTTTTATAACATTCATACAATCAATCTAGTACCCTTTCCACACCTAAAATAATTCAGCTTCTGTTCACTTATACAAATAAACACATTTGTGCAATTTTCCATACATTTCAGAGTATATGAATAATGAATTTTAATAGCCCAATGATTGGTCAAC
Organism: Lepisma saccharinum; assembly: GCA_022664845.1. Lineage (NCBI taxonomy): Eukaryota > Metazoa > Arthropoda > Insecta > Zygentoma > Lepismatidae > Lepisma > Lepisma saccharinum. Next base: position 18,642 of record JAGDQP010021732.1, on the reverse strand, counting down.
ATTACGCCATATTTTTGTAGGTTTACATGTTGACGAGGGCCTCAAGACCGCAACAATCCTCTCCTCTTCAGTCACTTTGCCAACGCCTTTAACAAGCCATGTGAAATTTAAGACGGAGAGAGAATAATTATTGTCTTAATAGTATTCCATACGCAAAATATAGTACAGACTACTGGTGAGTCCACATTAGCCCTTGTTGATAAACATTTTTGTGCGTATGAAGGTTTATGGTGAGTCTAGATTAGACCAAATTTGTATGCATGTACATGTTGGTGAGGACTGTCTTAGAACGGCGAAATCATCGGTCGTTTCTTTGCTACTCCGAACTTTGAAAACATAAAACGAGACAAAGAGAATACATACGCGCCAGTACTTACTACAGAAATTAGTATATTTGTTGGCACAATGCACTACAATACGTTTAAACATATAGACACATCTAGAAGACCCGAAATCATATATATGACATCACAATTATTTTGCGATGCTTCTGTTATCACTGTTCACAGCGTTTCCAGACACTGAGAACTAATGTTATTTTCATTGGTTTTGTGGGATAAGTCTCGAAATTCTGCGTTAGTAAACGCCAAAATCGCCTAATGTTGTAAAACATAGGTTTATTAAAAGTGTCATTATACATGTTGGCAAAACATGTGCATATATGTTTTTGCAAGCACATTGCAGCAAAAGTTTGAAACAATACCGGAATATATACTATGAACTATATTTTTAAAAAAATATTTACAAAATAACCCCCTGATGTTAAAATTCTTGCCAGCATGAAAGAAAATATAAAAAAAAGTGTTTTTGTATCTTTTTCAGAAAATAAACTGTTTCTACAATAATGAGAATGATTTTAAAATGTATTGAGACTATTTCATGCACTGTGAGTACATCTCAATGACCTCTATCTAAATACGATACTGGACTGACTACTGCCATTGAAAATTTCATGATTATATGAAGACAGGGGGCACCCTAGAGCAGATAAAATTATGGGGGGCACACAGAACAGTTAGTTAACCTCGTTTGTCCACTTCCAGTCTAAACCAATATGGACTAGTTTTTCAGTTCTAACTCAGCTTTTACGCTTGATATTGATATGCGGCCCGTTTAATGCTTGCAAAAACGAAAATATTATTTGCAGTAATTTATATTATATGCAGAGTAGGGTATACTATTACTCAGGAATTAAGATTTAAATTAATAAACGGGCCGCACAGCAAAAAGAAGCGCATTAGATTAAACTGGAAGTGGACAAATGGGTTTAAATATTTGCTCTGGCGTCTACCTTTCGACACTAAGCAGTCACTCCTGTCGTGTGGGCGTAGGTCGATGGCAACAGTCAGTCCAGTATCGCTTTTAGATATAGGTCATTGATACAAACTATAAAATTAATTATAGTATCTGGCAACCTATGAACAATGTTAACTGTAATATTGCAAATCGATTAAGAGTGCACATGTAAATTATTTCAGATCTCTTAGATATTCCTTCTTTTGTGTGTGTTTAAACCTATCGTAGTGTACTGTGGCATCAAATATAGTAATTTCTGCAGTAAGTAATTACCCAAATACATTGTCTTTGTTTTCTTTTCTATTTTCAAAATTCGGAGTAGGAAGGAATCGAGCGATCACCTCGCCGTTCTGAGACGGTCTTCACCAACACGTGTAAGAACAGAAATTTAGCCTAAACTGGACTCACATTTACCATTACCTACAATCTTCAATAAATTAATTTGCTTAACAAGTAACGATGCGTGTGTATTCTCCTTGTCTTCAAACTTCCTAGCAACAATGAAATTGTTTATTTTGGTTTACTGCACAAAAATTTGCACTGACTTTGTACAATTGTTTGCGTGACGTTTATAAATTGTCACGGTCTTTAGATAATCCTGGCGAACAAACATGTTGATCAACAAGGCCTAATGTAGACTTACCATAATGCTGAGTGTATTAATTAATAGATATTTTTAACGACCATGTGCAAAATTCTGTGCTGAATCACCATAACAAATCCCAAAATGACTAAATATTGTTAAGCATAGGTATATGAAAAGGGACACGATACATGTTGATAAAATGTGTGCATATAGTTTCAAACATATCGAAGTAATAACAGGAAATGTTTTGTAAACTGTATAAATGTCTTATAGCATTGTTGGAGATATTTACAAAATAACCTTAACGGCTCATTTTCAAGCCCACTTGCGTTGCTTGTAATTTGGGTTAATAGCCAATTGAGACATGTATTACAACAAGTAAGAAAACTACACAACGTGTTTCAATTGGCTGTACACCCTAATCGCAAGCAACTCAAGCGGGCTTGAAAATGAGCCCTTAAGTTTACAAAATAAATTGTTACAATATATATAAAAACTATGTTTCAAAAATAAATCTAAAACATTTTCCAGAGAAGGAAGTTTTCCGAAAATAGCGTAAATATGATTACCATCTACCAAAGTATTTCATGCTGTTGTAGATATTTAAATGCTGATTGAATAGAAAATATATCTACATATAATGAACGTAATTATAGTCTCAGTATCTGGCACTCTTGTGAACAGTGACAGCAGGGAGAAACATTGCAAAAACAAAAGTAAATTGATTGAGATAATACACTCGAATATATCAGCACGGCCATTAAAATATATCCTAGACGTCAAAAAGAGATGTTTCCCTGCCTTTCCTTACACACATCACTACTTCTTAAAGAGAACACAAGTAGCAAAAATCCAGAAAAGACAAGAACAAGAATCGTAACATAAGTCTGCTATTTGTTTTTACTGTGTCGACATTTTGAAACACTTCCTCAAATAATGTGAAAGTAGACGAACGGTGCAGATCAATATGAAAGAAGAACAGCAGTTCAAAGAAGACAATCATTACATTTATCAAAACTCAGAGAGCACTTATTAACCAAACATATAAGAATAATATTAATTTAGAAGTGGGTTTGAATTTATATGAATATTCCAATCCTCGTGTTATAACGTCCGGTATTGTAAAACTTAACTTTTATCTTTAAAAGCTTTCTCCAGAAATAGCTAGATGATAGGCAGACCATAAAATCAACCTCAAGCTGTTTGGAAAATAAATACATATCAAACTTAGTATCTGTTATACGCTTTTCACATGGTTATCTGCTGGGTTAATTGCGAAAGTCAAGGCCGGTGGTCATAATAAGCCACCAAACACTACTGGAGCCATATATCTTTCTGATTTCCTAATAGATTAAGCAAGCAATGTATGTCTCGATTTGTTCTAATTTTCTTTAGTTCCTTTGTCTGAAGTAGAGACTAGATCTATGGTCGCAAACATGTTTTTATGAAGACTTGTATTCATACATCATTTCTTGAAATTTTTGTGTGGAATTTCGAATACAAAGACAGTCTATGGACATTTAACATATTTTGGAACTCGTTTTGAAGATAAACTTATATGGTAACCATTTTAAACATTACCCCAATAACACATACGTGTTTTAAACATTGATAGAACCGTTAAACGATTTCAACCGTTAAATAAGGCGGACATTAAACGGTTTTATCAACGTTTAAAACATGTATGTATTACCGTATTAATTAAAAAAGTAGGTCGTTGTAATAACCACTGTGTCTGTAGTCAGTGGAACTGTTGAACTGCACTGGGGTTTTTCTCCTCAGCTTCTCTCCAAACTAAGGCTATGATCGCTACCTTTCTCATTCTTGCTCACGAAAGAGAGCTCGCTGATGAACGTCACCTCTCAATTGTGGCGGGCTTCTGTCGAAGGTCTCTGTCCAACCCATACAGAATAAAACTGCATCTAAAATTAAAATGCACAATGAAAAGAGCATTTGAAGTGGAGAACAACTAGACTACTGGATAGATCACATATATCAGGAATGAAAGGATTCTGTCAGAAACCTTGCCCACACACCAAATGCGTAGTGTTTCTTTCGAAATTCTCGAACATACCTGCAATTTTAAAACTTTTGCACTTAAAAATAAATACAAACTCTGCAAAACTGGCTTTAGATACCCGAACTGAAAATGTTGGGAGAATTCCTACAGCAAAGAGTCACGGAGTGGTATATTACCAACTATTGTGTGAACGCATTATCTATAAAACGTAACCGCGGCAAGCGGGCTTAGGTCGACTTTTCATATTGGCGCTCGCCGCGTCCTTTCCTTGCTATTTCTATGGGTAGCCAATAGAAACTCATGTTACACGTAGAACACGTACTTAAACACGCGTTTCAATTGGCCACTCAACGATTCAGACTAGTGCTGCTATCTAGCGCAGTCTATGACAGCCGTATCCTATCAGCGAGGCGCCAGTTGTTGCTATGTGTGGTTCGTGGCATGACGAAATGTTGTTTTGCTGTAATCTCTTCTAATTTTCTTTGTTTGCAGATTTCGAGGTATGTATTGAAACCCTTAGTTGATTTTTATTTTGTGCATACCGTGTTTCAGCATAGTGTGTTAGTAGTAAGTTCATGACAAATCAGTTCATATGAAACGACGTGAAACGGCTCAAGGTTCAATTTTTCTTTCTCGTTGTGGAATGGGGTAATTACACGTGTGTCGTCCATTGTGCGAGGTATTCACCCTTGACGAAGTGCATATAAAAAGACTTATGCTGCGTTTCTCTTTCTTTTTTTTATATTTATTGTCGATGCCGCGAAAGTGTATTAGAAAAAGGGAGAAGTGCAAATGGAGATTGGAACAGCTACAAAACGCCATACAAGCTATAAATAGCGGAAGAAAAATTAGAGAAGTAGCAAAGACTTTTGGGATACATGAGGCTACATTAAGAACAAAAATGAAAGCTGGGACTGTACATTCTAAGAAGATGGGAAGAAAAGCTGTATTCAGCCCTACATAAGAAGAGGAACTTGCTAGTCATGCTTTAAATTTAGCGAAGTTGTTTTACGGAATGTCTCCGATTGAATGTCTATGAATACGCAGAAGGTATCAAACACAATTTCAGTAAAGAAATTCAACTTGCTGGAAAGGATTGGTTGCAATTGTTTTTAAAGAGAAATCCCACGATAAGTTTAAGGAAGCCTGAAGGAACTAGTATTAACAAAATAAGATAGTAAAAGTCTCACAGATTTCTCCTATCCCTAGGTCTAGAGTTCAGCAAACAGGAGCACCTACGAAACCTATTCTTCGAAATGACAAAAAGTGTTCGGAAATCTTAACCTCTACTCCAATGAAACTAATATTGGAAGATGTTGAATAAAGAAAGAGCAGTAACAGAAGGAAGCAACAAGAAAGCAAAGTTGAGAAGAAAAAACGAAAATTTAGGCCTAATGTTGATGGAAAACGTGAAGATAGAATGAAGAAACAAATTAGGTGTAGACACGCAGTCCATAAAAAAACTGTTTTTTTTTTATTTTGATGAAAAACTTCTGTGTGATGATAATGATACGAGTGACGTTAATTTTGAAAACGTAGAGGGTGAAGAAATTTGTCTAATATGCGGCAAATTCGGTCGGGATTATGAGTTATGGTACAGATGTGTCATATGTGATATGTGGTGCCACGAAGAATGCAGTGGCTGGGATTCTCCAGTGAATTGCACATGTGATTTGTGTTTAAAGAAAGAAAAGTAAGCCTTAGGCCTACTTAACTATTCCATTTTGTCAGAGAAGGATTTATTTCATTTTCTTTTTATATATATATTTTGAATGTTCGAAGTCATATCCCAATGTATTGAAACTATTCAATATTGCAAATATTTTTATTAAAGGGTATTAGTATATAGCTATTACATTACTTTTCCACGTATGTATTAGTTGTGATGATAAAACGCGTTTAAAGAAATACAAGAATAATTTTATATATTTTTTATCATTTAGAGGAGAATTTCTTTCATTAGTTACTTTGAACATTAGAACATATTTCCAAAAATTTTGAAATTGTATTCAATATTGCAAATATTTTTTATTAAAGGAGAATATCACAATACTCTTTTCGCATATGTATTATTTTTATTATGATATGAAGTGTTACTTTGCTTTATGTTAAGGTAATTTCCACCAGTTATTAATGCGTGCCAATACCCGATGCCATGCGTGCGATTACCCGATGTGGTGGGGAATACCACGCGTTTTCCGTTTTCTACAAAATTATTTTTTACAAAACCTGTGATTATCAAGGAGCAATGGCAATGACCACGTATGGAACTAGAGTGATTAAGCTATAAGATACCTTTTTTTCAGGTTAATTTGTTTCATAGGCAATGAGATATTGGACATTTTACCTTAAGTGCGTGGTATTTACCCACTTTCCCCTAATAATAATAATAATACTTTTTAGTCGCGGGTAAACATGATGTACTGGACAGAACACTGATTATATGTCAAAACAAATGCTGACTAGTTTTTCTATACTATATAACTTTTTTACCAGTGTGGAGCTGTGATTTCGTTGAATTTTATGCCCTGCAACAGTGTGTATGACGTTTGGTTAAGTGTCCAATACAGCGACTCTCCCTTCTTGTTGGAAGGCGGGCACAACGAAAGACAATACTCTATAATCTCCTAATTACCAGTTATAGGTAAACTTTCTCGTACCGAGATTTTTAGCGCAAAATCTTTTTCTCTCCGGCCTGGAACACAGGCTCCACATGAAGTACTTACGTTACATAGATAATCCTTTCACCCTTTATTTTATATATAGAACATTTGCGCTCTATGCAATATGGAATTTCAGGGAGAATTTGTGCTCTCTGCAATACTATATTTTAGTGCTTTTTTCCCGGTTCCACTTCAACGCTCATACTTTTTACTCACGCTCATACACTTCGATGAAATTCTTCGGTCGTTTTGCCATATTTTTTTAGCTACCTCTTTGTATTATAAGTGATTCACAATTCGTGATTAGCTCCTTCCGCGTTGGAGTCGAGCCTATGGAGTTAGTGTTAAACGTCATGTCCATCGCGTATAATGAAATAATAAGAAGAATCTAACTTGATTTTAGCTAACCCCGTCTTCGCCCGCTATCTCCTACTCGACATTATATCAGCGATTTTATAGCAAAACGTTGCAATTCGTAACATGAAGTAACTCCATCTTCACTGAGATTGTTTTCTTTGTTTCATCTGGTATTTATCTGATTGCTTACATTTTCTAAGGACATCAACACAAATAACCAATCACGATTTGCCAATCACCCAGGGTAGTTGGCAATAAAAATATCCTTCCTGAATATCACTTGCACATCCTAAATCCAGCCTGAATAAAACCAGTAATAAAGGAGAGTGTTAAATAAGGCTTGAAATTCCTGTCACTTTCGGCAAAACACTATAATGGCAATGAACATTATCGAATATTAAATGGAAGAAGAGAAACAGAGAAAGATTGAGAATAAAGTAACAAAATGGATACCCACATCGTTCTATAAACCTTGCATTCCCTCGCCGTCACTTCTTGTGAAAATAAGTGATTATTCTGAACCTTCGCCAACATCTGTTTATGAAAACAGATTCACTTGTTCTCACTTTTAGCTCTTTTCACTCTCAATTTTTATAGTTCGACAGAACAAAACACAAGAAACACAAGACTATTCTATATTCCTCTTTGGTTTCTTTGTGACAGAAAAATCTTTGGACCCCCCAAATTAATATTATATTAGTCGCAAATTTGTAGACTTCAACGAAGCGATTAGAAAGGAAGCTTTACTTCATCATCTTCTTCTTATGAATCTGTCTGTAGTAATTTTCCCTTTCTAAATGTTGTTTTCTTGGTAATGTCAACAATTCCAACAAATCAAGTTTATCATCGCATAAGCAAAACCCACATACATAAGTGTATACCAGCGAGCTTTACGTGTCGATACTGGAGTGATCGGTTATTGTCGAAATATATGCACCAGAACAAATGCTTAACTTCCATCATCCATTTCCAGTCGAATCCAATATGGATCAAATGTTCAGTTCTAACACAATTATTTTGATATATATGGTCGGGAAACCGGTACTGTGTAAGAGGGTTTCTTTATCTATGTCTGAATATTTTCAATTTGTTGTTACTACGAAGTCCCCAAAACAACAAATCTGGTGGTTTTAATATCAGGTCGTTTCTCGTTCTTTATCGAGTTTTGAGCGCAGTGCTGACTCAGCTATAAAGGTGTCCAATTCTGCTCCCCGCAGTGTGTGCGAGAAACGCGCAGAGCCACTATTATAAGAACTACTGCGGTGCTTTTCAGCAGACCTTGGCAGAACTATAATAGCGTCTCCTTTAAACGGAAATATAGAAAACGCAAAATAAAAATATAGTTATTTATTTAGAAGGTAAAAGATAACATTATATTTCCTATGCACATCATTTTTTTTGCTTCTAATTAGTGGGTTAGCTCCTTTTGAGGGTTATGCCCTCATTTAGGGATGATTTTTGAATTTGATGATTATACTATATTTTATAATTTTTATTCGATGGTCTACGTTTTTTTTCTTTTACCTTCCATCATCATTTTTTTCGTGGTGGGGTATTCTTCGTTGCCTATAGGCAAATCTAATCTTTGAAAATATTAAGCATTTTACCTGTTTTTTTTTGCATGTTTGATTATTGGCTGTTCGAGGGTGCTGTGAACTGTGGGCAGACAGGTGTTGATAGTGCGTTGGCCATTTCGAAGTCCGCGTGCTGGTCAGTTATGGAGTATTGGTATATGGTACTCAGTAGTGAAACTGGTGTTCGTATTAATATCTCTCGTGGGTTGAAGATGAGATCAGTCTCTCTCTGGTGTCCAAGAGTAGTGGATGGTCGTTTTGGTGTCTTGTACTTATGTATTTTTGTCTTGATTTTTCTATGTGGCTTAAGATGTTTTCAAACGGTACTTGGTCATAGAGCTATCTGGTTGTGCTAGGGATTTTGACACGGAAGGCAATTCGGAAAGGGTGTCGCTCGAGGACTTTCAATTTATCATAGTAAGAGGCTGCAGCTGAGATCCATGCTGTAAAACCATACGTTAAGACTGGTCATAAGAAGACTGTAAGTGGTGAGTATTGTTTCTAGACGCAGTCCTTATGTGGTGCCCGTTAGTCTTCTGAGTAAATTCAGCCTGATATATGCTGTTTCACTGACTTTGTTTAGGTATGGTTTCCATGTTAGTTTGTGGTCAAAAATTACGCCAAGGTATGTGATTTGTTTTGCTGGTTTTCTTGTTGTATTTTCGACTGTAATGGCTAGTTTATTTGGATTTCTATGAAAATTGGATCGTCTTTTCTGTGTTATGAAGACTATTGCTTGGGTTTTGTTTGAATTTATTTTGAGTCACCATTTGTTCCACCAAGTTACGAAGCTATGGATAGCGTCGTTTAGGAGGTTGTTTATACTTTACATAGTTTTGGCAGCAGCTAGGAAAACAGTTTCGTAGGCATATTGAAACAGATGAGAATTTTTCGGTAGGCTTGGGAAGTCTGCAACATATAGTAGGTATAGCAGGGGTGATAGTGCTGAACCCTGCGGGACACCACTAAAAATGAAGTATGGATGTTAATATAAACTGGTGTTGTTTATATTAACATGTGATATACGGTTTGTGAGGAACTGGTACGTGAATCTAATATATGCTCCATGAACTTTAAGTTTAATAAAATTATAGATCAGTACTTGGTTCCACACCTTTTCGAACGCTTTCTCGAGGTCAAATAATACTAGGCATGATGGATTTAGTGAGTTGTCATTTTGAACTATTTGGTTTGTGAGCCTTATTAGTTAGTCGTTTATGCTGAAATTTGGTCGGAAGCCAGCGTGGTGTATCGGTAGTAGGCTGTGCTCTATGATGTGGTGGTGTGATTTATAGTCCACTATTCGATCCAGGATTTTGCTGAAAGTTGTTAACTGTATTGGTCTATATGAGGAAACGGAATTTGTTGCTTTGTTTTGTTTGGAATCATTAATGTTTTTGATATTTTGCAGTCCTGGGATATGAAGGCGGTGCGTAGAATGAATGTATATATTATTTCGGCACATCATTTCTTGACATGTTTCTTTAAGTTCCTTGACTTTTTAATTGAATGTGGGACATTACTTAATTAGAATGAAAATACCTTATTACACATTCTGTAAAATTAAAGAATATCTCTAGAAGAAGTCAAATTGCATTATGCCGATAATGTCAAAGAATAAATTGATTACAATAACTTTCATTTAAGTTCATACCTTTAAAGCAGCATTGGTACACTAACGACATCTAACGAGAAACTAGTGAACTTCGTGGCCAAGAGAGGCAATACACAAAACATTGAAAATAAACGTTTAACATCTTTTTTCACTTTCTTTCGTTATATTAACATTAAATCGAAATTAATAATATTTTGAAACAAATAAATCCCACTCAACTATACATAGGACTATCAGAGGTGTGGAGAAAGAATGAGGAACAGTTGGAACTACCGTCAGGGTACAAGTTCTACCTCAAAGGAACTGAAACTGGAAAACCGACAGGTATTGGATTTATAATTAATAAGGACCTGAAGACACGGATCACAGAAATTGAAGGAATTTCAGGTAGACTCCAACGGGTAGTAATAAAGATAAACAAGAGATAGAGTATGGAGATTATACAATTGTATGCTCCAACAACCTCACACCCTGAGGAAGAAGTCGAAGACCTATACGAGGAGATACAAAATATTTTTGATAGTAGCAAATCGCATTACAAAATTTTAATGGGAGACTTCAATGCGAAAGTAGGAACCAAGCAGAGCAGTGACACGAAAGTGGGAAATTTGATTTGGCAAGAGAAACAAGAGAGGAGAGAAGTTAGTGGAATTCTCAGAAGCCAACAGACTGTTGATTTCCAATACATTTTTCAAGAAACCTCCCCAGAGGAAGTGGACATGGAAAGGCCCAAATGGGACCAAAAACTAAATAGACAACGTTCTATCAAACAACAGGAAAATTCTGCAAGACGTGTCTGTTCTGAAAAGTTTCAAAATGTCGAGTGACCATAGGATGGTGAGATATAAGCTGAAACTAAATACTAGACTTGAGAGAAAGAAGCTTATGAGAGGAAAGCTGCCACTTTTAGATCTGGAAAATCTAATAAAACACAGACAGACATTCGAGATAGAACTGAACGACAGATTTAGCGCCTTGGAAGAATTAGTGGATGAAGAAATAGTGGTGGATCAATATCAGAAATAAAATACTGACCCAGATAATAAGAGAGACAACCAACGAAATAGCAGGCACCAGAAAGAAAGAAAGAAAGAGCAAAATTTCACAAGAAACTAAACTCTTAACTAAACTCTTATGAGTAAAAGAACAGAAATGAAAGAAGCGGAAAACTGCATAAAGAGGATTGAGTACATAGAACAAAATAAAACCGTAAGGAAGAAAATAAGAGAGGATGTACGAAAATATAACGAAAATCTTGTTAAAAATACAATCGAGAAAAACAAGAGCCCGAAGAAAGCCAAACATCAGCTCGTGATAGGAACAAAGCAAATTATTGCAGTGAAGAGACCAAACGGGACCGGAACACGAAATAAGGAAGAAATTATAAACATATTTGAAAATTTCTACAGAGAATTGTACTACTGCGAGGAAAAACTAGGAAACGAAGACTCAGAAGAAAATTATGTAGAAGTCCCAGACGTAATGAAATAAGAAGTGGATAAAGTACTTCGAGGGATGATGAACAGAAAATCGCAAGGGGAAGATGGCCTCACAGCAGGGATGTTTAAATGGGGAGCTGAAAAAATGAAATAGGAATTTGCTGAACTATTCTCGATGTGTCTGAGGAAGAGAGAAATACCCAGAAGTTGGAATAATGCCGTTATCATTTTGTTGTACAGAGAAGGGGACAAAGAACGCGTCGAAAACTACAGACCAATTAGTTTATTGTCAAGTCCTATACAAAATGTTCACCAATGTTGAACGAGACTTAGATTTTTTTCTAAGATTAGAAAAGAGAACGAGACTTAGATTTAGATAATATTTTTTTTTTTTTTTTGCTGAATAGATCAATTGAACAATTTTTGTATGTTGATTATTATTATTAGGATTACGTAATTTATCTTACAACTTTGTGTCACGCTGAATTTAATACTAGAATGTTGAAACATGGCAGCATTTGCTGTTTCCTCGTCCTTACCTCACAAAAGGCGCTACGACGACAAACGCGTTTTGCCGGTTTTTCTACACTATATACACTTGACCACCCATATCCTGAAAATCGCTCAACACATCACTTTTCATTAATTTCTTCACTTTGGAATTTTCGCAGACTGTCTCTCTCTCTCTTACGTCGTACCATTTACGCACTTTGAAACTGTACACAGTTCTAGGAGATAGCGCTACGTTAGGTTAGAAAAGTTTGGTTAGATAGTTCAACCAAATTGAATCTAGTTACGCTAAGTGTGTACGGGCGTCCGAACTCCGAAGGAAGCTGGGCGGCGTGTGCGCGGGCGTACACCCCGAAGTGGCCTTTTATTTAACCAAGTGTGCAGTTGCAGGTATGAATATTATTTTCATTAAGTTATAATCAGTTCTAAATATGTTTACATAAACTTCGCACACAGATGGTAAAGAAGCATCAAAATTATGAGAGTAAATATTATAATACTTTTTTTTCCTTTACGTAGGTTATATATTACAAGGAGCTTGGCGGATTGTCAGTTATTTGTGACCTGTTGAAATTGCGAATACCGAATTATTTATTAAAAAAAAAACTAAAAAATTGAACGCCGGAAAAAACAGGAAAAGTTTTTTTCTTCTAATTTTTCATGCTTAAAAAACAAACTTTTTTTTACTATTGGCTGACAGTACTTGATCAATGATGGAGTTGAAATGTTAATATTTATTGAAAATATGAATTTAGGGGGAAGGAACGGACTTGAAGCCCTCCGACTGCGTTTTGTGGAGTTTTTTATCTTCCGTGCGTTGGGATGAACCAAACTTGCCTAAACGACTCAAGTGAACGGAGCTCTTCTGTGCTGTAGAAGGGCGCTAAAGAGATATATCGTGTTTCTAATGTTAGTATAAATTGAGTTACACTTTTTAAAAAATGTAAGAATATTTAATTTTCCTCCTACAACGTGATGGTGTTAAAACAGAAATAATCACGTACCTTTTTATACGGTAAACCTGACAGTGCTTTACTTACATTGTTCTCGTATATAATAATCATTATAAAATGTAAATCATGTACATACACGCTTCTCTCTCATTAGTGTAGTCAAAGTGTTATTCCTGTACTCCATTAAGATTTAATTACACCATAAAAAATCGTTGCAACAATTAGCACAGACATTAATCTTGAAATTATTCAAATACAATTAAAAACACTCTAAAATAAAAAGAGGATGTTGGAAGTTAGTCTGCCACGCGTAGTTAGTAGGTAACGTCCCGGCATTTACCTAGTATGACCGAGGAGAAACATTGGGTTCTGATGTAATATTTAAACGAATCCTAAACCCCAAGGATTTGCATTGTATTTTAATGTTTAATATACACTCTAGACTATTTCATCGACTTAGTAATAGACTTCTTCACAATCAACAAGAATGCAATAATGTCCCGTAAAAACGAAGGACGTTAAGCATTCATGTAAACACCCTCTCGTCAGACACAATGGCATGCAACACCTGGTGCGAATACCTATCTGCAAAATAAATTATCTTTGTTTTACTAACTTGCATAACAAATTTCAAAATAAGCTCGCATCGTAGCCCAATGAAAAACACACGAGACAGTGAAATGCGCCATGTCTCTCTTTAACACATTGGCCGCCGTATGTGTACTTTTCTACACAAAGAAAAATCCTACGCAAGATATCATGCTTACCAAGCTATGGAAGATTTACTAACTATCCATGCTACTTTACTGGGAGGAGGAGTTTTCGGTATGACGTTGGCGCGTCAACCTACTTCCTTTTTCTTATTTAAGACAGTGGCATTGATTATCTGCCTTTAATTAAAAGCATATCATCGACGACAAGCAACATAGACTGCAGTGCCATCTGGCCAGTAAATATCTTAACTATCAAAGTGTGACAAAAATTAATTACAAAATGAAAAAGAAGATGGACGTTAAAATTTTATCATTATCATCATGGACGCTATGAATACATACATTTTCAACAACATAGTTGTCAATTCGTAGGTAAAAACAAATCTTATAATGTCAAACAACTCAGACGATGAAAAATTAACCACCACTGCAGACAAAGCGAGTACGAATCCAAACGGGTCAACTCTGTAGGAAAGTACGCCACAGTGAACATTACTGATTGAAGAAGTTGGAAGATGTCAATCTTTGTAACTGCAACGAAACGGGAATTTCAATCAAGAGGAACTGTTTGAAATGGCAATCGAGTTGTTCTACGAGACCCATCTTATTTGACCTTCCACAAAACAAACCGTATAAAAACACCAAAATGAAAAGTGCGAATGCCAAATATTATTCTCTCGTCATGTAGCTTTTATTATTTTTATATGTACTTCCTTTCCGAATTTGGATAGCAGAATTGTACATCCGTCAAAGGACGTTATGTATTTCATAAAATTCAAAGAATGTTGGCGATTCAGTTCTATAAAATCTAGCTAGCCCAATGTGTTGTTCTGTATGGCTTATTATTTGACTTAAACAATAGTGAACAATTATTATTGTCATAAAGAACATAGGTGCGAAGCAGATGGGTCCATTCCGGACAACAGTGAACACTTTTTGAATTCCGGTGATGAAGTAAGTTGTCGGAGTGTGCGGGAAACTTATTAAACCAAAGATCAATGTATAACTAAGCGAGCCCTTGACAGAAAAATATAGGAACAGTAGCGCTCCTAGTGTCAGGGGAACCCAACACCAAATAAAATCGATATTCAGTACTTCGCGTGGCATGACAGGTTTGGTTCTAACTCATAAGTCGAATTCGATAAGCATTTTTAAATTTCCCGGTTATATGATAGGTAAATTTCAAATCCTACCATATATTATGGCCTAATGAAATCTAAGCTAATTCCCCTGTCGCGAGAGACACTGTGATAGCATGACTTGCCATGATTAGCTGTTATGTTGTCTTTACTTAGCTGGCGATTTCCAATGCTAGAATACAAACGGATACTCTTTGCATAATGACAATATCTGCCAGTTGCGTCATACACCGTTCAGCCAATGAGGAGAGAATGCTATTTACATATCTTAATTGCGAAGTAACTTTCAATAAATTTTATACATCTTCAACACAAACCATATATAGTTTTAATCAAAACTCTTTCAAGTAACGAGACTTGATTTTAGTTTTAGCATTTAACTATACTGCCATTTAGTATCTCGGTATTAAACGAAAGGTTACGCGCTGCAGAAGCTTCAGTTTTAAAATAGTAAATACAAATTGTCTGATTGTGATCGAAACATTTTATAGACTTTTGTGTCTGCTAAGCTAAAGGAAATTAACTTTAGTAAAGGTAAAACTAAACATATAGACACCAAAACATATCAGTTCCAATAAAATACTTCTGGGTTAATCAAAATATTTATTGAATCCACCAAGCAGCTAATATACGTGTTAGTAACGAACATCCAGGACACAATTTACCACGACTAAGTACAAGGAAGAGCTAGGCATGCAACATATATATAACCCATAACAATATGCGAACTTTTACCCCTATTCACAATCTTACGATCTTTAACATACGCTTCTATATACCAAAATATATACTACAATAGACTTGTCTTGTCTAGTCTTGCTTCTTGTTACCGCGGGCGCGAATCTTGGTTCATACCCATAGCAAAATCGTTATTTTAATTGACATTAAAATAGTATTATTATACACTTTTACAGTCTATCGTTCATTTTATTTGACATTTTATAGTCAGTTATTTATTAGTTGCTATGGTTACTGTCCGCCATAGTCGTCAGTCATTCAATACTCTCTAGTCACCGTCACTTTTGATGTTATCACTGTTAATTTTGAATTTTCGTGATAAAAACTATTGTATAAAATCTCTGTTACACTATGTAACCCAACTGAGTAAATTTAGTGAATGACGGAAAAACTTTGGAATGTTGTAAAATTATCCCAGGAGATTTCGGCGGCTTTCTTCTAGTAAGCCGACATATTGCCAGTCTCTACTACAATAAAAGCCATCATAAGTACAACTTCTTGTCAAGAAGAGAAGAACGAAGAATCACTACGACAGAGTTTTCACAGTATATGTCCAACTAATACTTTCTCTCCAAAATCATTTTGTTAAATATCACGCGGACCACGAAACACCATCGCAGCAGTGCCAACATTCTTCTGTGCTGTTAAAGCAACACTCGGGACTCATTTTCAAGCCCGAGATTAGGGTGAGTATCCAATTGAAATTCGTGGTGTTTTGTGGTGTAGTTTTATTACGTGTTTCAATTGTCTATTCACCCAAATCACAAGCAACGCAAACGGGCTTGAAAATAAACCCTCATAGCTAAGTAGAATCCATCGTCGGAGGTGGTTCGGGACAAAAGGTGAACCGTGGATTGGATGGATCAACGGAGCATTCCAGGGTGCATCATGCCATTTAGGATGCGGCCAAGAGATCCTTATTTAATGTTCAAAGGCCAACCTTTTAGCGTCTGAGAACAACAAAGATTGACATGAAAGCTATAAGAGATTCCGGGCTTTCTATGTAAATGTTGGCAACATTTACAGATCGACCCAAAATATCTTCAAGTTCTTTATACAATAAACATTACGTCATTCTCGCGGGAGTAATTCCGAGTGGGTGAAAGTGATTAATGAATATATATAACGTGATTTTTTAACCTAAGCTAACCCAATAATTTCTATCTAAAAGCCATACTGAACTGGCTGCTGCTATTAAAAATTTCATACATATAAAAAATCAGGGTGCGGAGAAGACACTTAATCTGATTTGTCCACTTCCAGTCTAAACCAAGATGAACCGAATTTTCGTTTCAAACTCAACTTTAAACGCTTGATAATGCTGTGCTGCCTGCTTTTTCATTTATGTTTTAATTCTTGTAAAAAAACGTAAATATTATTTTTATTATTCTCTATTATATACTATTATATTCTCAAAGTACTATTACATAAATGGTTCAACTAGTGAAGATGTGTCTCAGCGACCCCATAAGCAAAGTACGGATGGGTAATAATATGCCATACAGTTTCAAGATTCGCAACGGTTTGAAACAAGGCGATGCCTTGTCACCACGTCTGTTTAACTTTGCTTTAGAATATGACATTATAAAAATTAAAGGGGACGAAAAGAGACTATCATTGAATGCTTTGAATCAACTGTTTGTACACACAGATGATGCAGATTTAATAGAGGACGATGTAGATGCACTACAAGGCAACACCGAAGACTCAGTAGAAGCGTGCGATGAGATAGGTCTACAGGTAAACATAGATAAAACAAAATACATGATAACAAGCCGAAAAAAGGGAATGAAGGAAATAAAAACATAAGAATTAGGGATGAGGTCATAGAGAAAGTAAGCATATTTAAATACGTGGCAGCATGCGTAACAAGCAAAAATGAGGTTACGGAAGAAATAAAAAGTCGCTTACTATCGGGGAATGCATGTTTCTATTCAGTTCAAAAACTTTTAACATCGCGATTAATATCAAGGAAATTGAAATTATACAGAACGATTATCCTGCCGGTAATACTTTACAGTTGCGAAAGTTGGAGTACGACCCTAGCAGATGAACATAATTTACGTGTATTTGAAAATACGGTTTTGAGAAAGATATAAGAGCCGAAACGCGACGAGATAACCGGAGAGTGGAGGAGACTGCATAATGGAGAACTCCATGGACTATACGATTCACTAGATGTTGTAAAAATAATGAAATCTCAACGGCTAAGGTGGGCAGGCCATGTAGCTCGGATGGGGGAGAGACGAAGATATTCCATCCCGGTTTTAAGGCTTATGGAAGGAGACTGTTGGGAAGACCGACACGTCGTTGGGAGGACAATATTAGAAGAGATCTTGGTGAAATAGGTGTTCGTGATGGAAACTGGCTTGATATTGCCAAGGATAGAATCCAATGGAGAACGTTTGTTGCTGCGGCGATGAACTTGCGAGTTCCATAAGCCATAGAGTTAGTTAGTTAAAAATCCTTCATAGCATAATTATAGATAGCAAAACCAATTCTGTCGAAATCTATCCTGCCACCTAGCGTCTGTCTAGCCGAACGAGGGTATTAATGTTCAGCGATTCTTATGGCCATATTTATAAATAACCCCATGAGTGGGTGGCTCCCAGGGGCATTTAAATTATATACCGTACTCCTGGGAGCCACCCACCTCTTGGGAGTGATTCATAAATATGGCTTTTAGAGCTCATTTTCAAGCCCGCTTGCGTTGTTTGATTTGCTTCCGATTTAAATTGTTCACGATTCTCACCAGATGAAAAGGTTCATCTAACCTATTGAAGCCGGGGTTGAACGTGGGATCGGACTCTGGAGCACGTAATTCCGAGGCATACATCAGTCAAGCAGGGGAATGATGGGATGAAAACTGGAATTAAGAGTACGAACAGCCTCTAACGAATTCCTATTTTTCTTGTGACAAATTAAAGCCTTAAGTTGCTACGCATGCCGTATAAATGGAAGTTTCCGTGAAACCGATCCTATTCTTCGTAGTTCGTGTATGGTGTTATTACAATGAATTGAATTCATTTATAACCTTCT
>JAGDQP010021731.1:0-27225 GCA_022664845.1 Lepisma saccharinum | reverse complement strand
ATCGAACTTAAATAAGGAACCGGAATATCAAAGTAATTAAATATCGTTTCGAAATATCGATTTAAAGTATCGTATCGAAATATAGAACTAAAATATGGAACCGGAATATCAAGCTAATTCAATTTCGTATCGAAATATCGAATTAAAATATCGAATCGAAATATCGAACTAAAATATGGAACCGGAATATCAAAGCAATTAAATATCATATAGAAATATCGAACTAAAATAGGGAACTGGAATATCAAACTAATTCAATTTTGTATCGAAATATCGAACTTAAATAAGGGACCGAAATATCAAAGTAATTAAATTTCGTATCGATATATCAAACTAAAATATGGAATCGGAATATCAAACTAAAATATGGAACCGGAATATCAAGGTAATTAAATTTCGTATCGAAATATCGAACTAAAATATGGAATCGGAATATCAAACTAATTCAATTTCGTATCGAAATATCGGATTAAAATATCGTATCGAAATATCGAACTAAAATATGGAACCGGAATATCAAACAAATTCAATATCATATCGAAATATCGACGTAAATATCGTTTTGAAATATAGAACTGAAATAATTAATTTCGACATCGAATCGACATCTTGAATATTGACAAATTTGAATATTTTTAAAATGTCGATATTGATTCGAAATATCGAAGATTGGTACACCCTAGCATGTATTTGGTGGTTAATACCCTGAGGTTAGCTATCTATTCGTTAAACTAGAAATAGAAGCTTTATTAATGAGCTAAAAGGAGAAGGGATTACGGGGAAGTGTATTCGCATCGGAATCGTGAAGTCTGTACTTCGACGTCCAGGATCAGCCATTCTAGCTCATAAATACAGTAGTTTCAATACAAACTATACCACAATTGTTGTTCTTATTTTTTTAAAGAACAGAAAATTCTAACAAACTGTTGCTTGAAGGAAAATAAAAAAAAAAATGAAAAAGTAAAAAAGTTAGATTTGAATTGAGTATATTTATGACCTTCAGGCTTGCAAAACTCAGGCTGAGATAGGGGAGGGGAAAGGATGTGGGAAGGAGTTGGCAAGGTTCTAATTTGAAGGTTCCATCCCGGCACTTGGTTGGTGTAATTTAGGAAACCCCCTGGGAAAACGTGAGTCAGGATGGTCAATCGCTTGCATTGAACCCAGGAACTCTTGAATGCGGAGCGACCGCTCCACCACTGAACTACGGATTCTCAATTAAAAATTAGATTTAGAATTAACAACATCCTCAAGAAACTACAAGAATTCTTTTTTATAGAAGACCTACAAGGTCAAACACTAAAACAACGTGCCTTTTTTTTCTAGCGTATTGAATGGACTAACATGTTAGCTCCATCACTGACATTCGTACGATTATAACAAATGAAAGAAGATCCTGCAAAACCAGTTGTATTTTTTCATTCTAACTAGACGGTAGATGAAGAGTCCTCTGACAGCGGAAGTTGTAAGTGCAATTTACCGTGAATAATCTGAACGCAGTGTGAAAAAGAACATGTGGATGGGTGGAGGGAGTAATAGAGAACCAGGAGGAAGGGGGGAAACTAAAAAGAATGGTCCAGTTGGCTATTCTGTACGGCCGTCAGCTGTCCCTCTTTATTCTGCTCGTATGGCAGTTAAGCTGCTTACAGTTTTAAGACTTGCTACTGCAGAACATTAAGGAACATACAATTTATCAGCTGGAGCATTCATCAAGGATAGATGTAATGAAATCACGTTACATTTTCCTCTTTTGTTGTTTTTAGATAAAGTATAAATGTTTACACAGAAGCCTCACTGTAAAACTCTTACATTTTCCTGCTGCGTTGATTGCATGACTGGCAACGCGGAGATACGGAAAATTTGTGGGTCTAGAGCACTGAGCATAACGGTTATCATAGAGACATTTTATTATAAAACTTGTCCTCGTTTTAAAGGACCTAACCTCGTTTTAAGAACGTGTCCTCGTTTTGAAGGACCTAGTTGGATTTTGGAATTTAATTTTTTAAAGCCTTCAGGCAACTTTAGCTCAGGCCGATTAAAGGATCTAGTATTCTTTTTAATAAATTGTCCTGATTTTAAAGGACATCATGGACATGTTCTCGTTTCAAATGACCTAGCCTTGTTTTATAGAATTCGTCCTCTTTTTAAACGAGATGACGTGGTTTTAAACGACCTAGCTTCAGATTTAGAACTTGTCCTCGTTTTGAAGAACTTAGTCTTGTTTTGAAGGATCTAGTATTGTTTTAAAGAAATTGTCCTGTTTTTAAAGGGTATGTCCTCATTTTTAAGGACCTAGCCTTGTTTCAAAGAACTTGTCCTTATTGTGAGAAGATGTCGATGTTTTAAAGGACCAGCCTTGTTTAAAATAATATGTCCTCATTTTGAAGGACATAGTTCTCTTTTAAAGAACTTGTCCTCATGGGCGGATTTAGGAGAGACCCTGGGGGGGCAAAGAGAGACCCTGGGGGGCAATTACATTAAAAGCTATCTTCTAGAATGGAACATTTAAAGTCATTCTGAAATGACTGGGGGGCAATGCCCCCCATAAATCTGCCCATGCTTGTCCTTGTTTTGAAGAACATTGTCTTCTTTTAAAAACTTGTCCTCATTTTAAAGGAGCTAGCCTTGTTTTAAGAACTTGTTCTCGTTTTCAAGGACCTAACTCATGGTTGAAGAAAGTGTCACTGTTTTGAAGGACATGTCCTTGTTTTAAATGACCTAGCCTCGTCTTAAAGAACTTGAATTCGTTTTGAATGATCCAGGCTTATTTTAAAGAACATCCTCGATTTGAAGTACCTAGCCTTGTTTTGAAGGAATTTTTCTATTTTTGAAAAACATGTCCTCGTTTCATAGGACCTAGCCTTGTTTTAGAGAACATTTCCTCGTTTTGAAGGACATGTCGCCGTTTTGAAGAACATGTCCTCGTTTTGAAGTGCTTACCATTATTATAAAGAACTTGTCGTTTTTAGCGATCTGTCCCAGTTTTTACATTTTTTCCTTTTGTTCACAAAGGTTCGTGGTGTCCTCAAATGAAACTTTGCACAGCGAATTACCGGTAAGTCCGGGGACAATACAATATTCCATTGTTAATTTCATATATTTCTATATTTTGAAAGTATATAGATTTTTTTTCTTTTAATATTATGCATAAATACTAGCCTGCAACGAATTGGCGGTTTGACTGGTTGCAGAACACATTAGAATTTGGGTAAAA
This sequence comes from Lepisma saccharinum, assembly GCA_022664845.1. Taxonomy (NCBI): domain Eukaryota; kingdom Metazoa; phylum Arthropoda; class Insecta; order Zygentoma; family Lepismatidae; genus Lepisma; species Lepisma saccharinum. Next base: position 24,014 of record JAGDQP010021731.1, on the reverse strand, counting down.
AAAAAATGAAAGACATATTTTCTTAAACAATTCGTACTAAAAAGTGAAAAAAAAATTATGCATGGCTAAAAAGAAAAGCATAGAGCGCGTCAATTGAAGAATTTATAAAGTGACTGTATATGAGAGCACGCCCCATGCTTTTCTTTTTAGTCACGCAAAAACATTTTTTTTTACTCTTTAGTACGAATTGTTTAAGAAAGGTATGTCTTTAAAAAGTTTATTATTATTTTTTTCATCTAATCCTGTTCTCCTTTCCTTTTTAAAATCTCTCTAAATGTCTTCTTCCTCTTTTAGTGACGGTGTTGAGAATTTCTTTTTTTCCTGGATTCATTGATAGCGCTACAGATATTGGTCGTAGCTCATTAAGTGATGTGACAGTAGGTTTCTTTCGCAGTGGTAGCACCTTAGTTTGTTTCCATACATTAGGGAAACAGCCGGTACTAAAAGACTCAATTAAAATATTTGTCAGTGGGGAGAGTATGAACGGTAATGAGAGTTTCAGCATTTTAGTTGTTATTTCGTTCAACCCTGCTGCATTTGATTTAATGCTGTATACAGCCTTACCAGAGCTATCCCAGGATATTCTATGAATATTTCCCTAATCCCACGGAAATAGTCCCTCTAATATACCTGTATTGTATCGGTAAACCTCTTTGGTTACGTAGTGCCTGTAGGGCCTTGGCCTGCCAGATATCGTTCAAATGGGTGTCACACCGTAGTCTCTCTATCGCGGGTTTTTATTTACCTTTCGATAGTGGAGTCCTCTACATCTTAACTCAGGTAGCTTCCCAGTTGGCTTTACGATGCTGAGTCAATACCGAAATTTAGAAATACGCAACTGGGGATCGAACCCGGAATCGCTCGAACTGGAAATAAGAGCGTTAAGCACACACCTGAGCGGAAGTTCAACTTCATGGCTAGACCCATTACTCATTTAAAAGCAAGTATAATAATAATAATAATAATAAAATAATATCCTACTTTATAGACAATCCAAATAGCTTTGATGTCTTGCAGGTTGTAAAAATTTCGAAATTTTGGGACCAGACCAGTAACGTAGAGTTTTAGAGATCCCCTGAAGAAACTTTTAGGTCCTTCGTCCCAGGGCATTCTAGAAGCATCTTCCACATTAAATTTCAGCAGATACTTATCGCATGTAAAAAACATATACAAATTGTGCAGACCAGTGTTGCCAAATTTCTAAAACGGAAAATATCTCCACACCGTGAAAATTCCCCCCCCCCCATGCATAAAAATTCGTTCACTTTTACCAACTTTGAATTTATTTTATTTTAAGGCATCTGTAAGGCTCAGGCCGGGATAGGGTAGAGGAGAGGATGCTGGAAGGTATATGGTCAGGACTTATTTTGTAAGTATCATCCCAGCATTTGCCTGGTAAGATTGAGGGAAAACCATGGATGGTCGACACCTCAGTCAGGATGGTCGACACCTGGGAACCCTGGGATCGATTTCAGGACCTACCGAAGGCTAAGCCAACGCTCTACCACTGAGCCACGGCCGCTCGGTACTTTTACCAACTCTGAAACAGCTTTAAAATCGAACTTTGTAGCGACGTCTCTTGTAATATTTGCTGATTTAAAGACGTTCCCTGTAGGTCCTCTGGGCAACTGGACAACCTACAACGCAAGGTCTCGCGGCATTTTAATTACGCCCCTGGACTAGACAGCTAAAGTAAAGTTACTCCTTCTCTGGTCAACTAGAACAGATATTTAAGATTTGGTGCTGAATAGGAATAATTTAGAGTTGTCCAGATACCCTGAATACCAGATTTTTGTGTAAAATTGATATATTTTTAGGCGTAATCAAAGTTCGATTTCCCCCTGATGCGTGATGATTTAATCCCCGGTTGTTGATCCCGAATATCATCCCAACGATGGATAAAATGTTTGTGTTATTAGTCAAACAGGTAGTAGGTTGAAAATTACCACCAACCCCTATTTTTAGGACGCACCTCCTTCATAATTTATAACAAATCAAACACTGGGCGTAATTGTATAATATTAGGTAAATTTCACACCAGACACACACCTTGGACAAACCTCAATACTCAGTGCTCGTCCGCAAAACCTACGTCTACTGTAGATACCTACCTAATACCGAGTGCTATAATGGTATGCATTTGTATAACGGGTAGTCAGTCAAACATCGTGTCATCCTATCAGCAAATCACAAATATAAAAGCCACTTTTTAAAGCAGATTTTTAATTGGTTGATGAGAAATTTAGGTCAAGTTAAATTTGATGAGGTTTATAATGAACATTTGCAGGTATGTGAATCTTTCAATATGTAAATGTGTGCTTGTATGAGTCCCGTTTAACGTAGCTATGTGTATTCGACTGTAGAAAAAGCCAACATTAACTCAAAGTTTAGATCACTGACGGACAGATGGCAGGCTTGTATGTATTGGTTAGTAGATTTAATGTATCTCTTGTACACAAAATCTACAAAGAGTTACCGAGAGAAAATTTTCGGTAATAAGAGAGATCACAATTTCTTAAAAGCATAAACGTAAGGATAAAAAATCCCTCTTATATTTATGGTAATAGCGTAGCTTTAACAAAAAGTTGGTGAGAGAAATGAGTAGTTAAACATGAAATAATACAAATTCACAATTATATTTTTTTTAGCTTTACTAATCATTATGCTTGGTATGGGTGTTAAAGTGTTTGACATTTCCTGAAAGCCAAAATGGCTCTTTACATTAGTACAAGCTTCTCATACTTGTCGTGAGACTAATAATAGATTTTATAAGCATCCACAAAGAGTGAGAGAAATTTGGTTATTTCCTTCTATTAATGAAACTTGATATTCAGAAATTGTCTTCATATGACTGAAGGCCACCATCACAATCACTGCAGATCGTCATCATCAAATATCTCTTGGAAATCATTGAAAAAGTCGCCATGAACTTCTTTCACATTTGCCGCCAAATACATTAACAGGCCATCAGAACCTCCTGCCTCTGCCATCTCCATGTGTGGTCCAACTCCATCAGGAAACATTTCATCTGCTACAACGGTAGGCTTCATGTTAACGGTTACCTACTGATAATTATGGAAAGTGACAAACGTTCCGTCAAATAAATCAAAATTGCAGTAGGAATATCCCATCTAATTCTTTGCCTGTGAGTATGGCTCCCTGGATTGAGGCTACATTACCTCTTTGAATTGCCATGCTTATTCTTTGAATTAGGAAGGTGCTTGCTCTATCATCACCAGATAATTGTGTGATACGCTTACCTTTTTTACTTTATGAAGTTGAGGCCTTCTTTCCCCCGTGAACCACTGGATTCGATGGCATTGGCTACGAAATGATACTTCTCTGTAAGATTCCTGCATTTTCTCCCTTTTCCGTTTCTTTTCGATTGGCGATGTTTCCTGCCTGGATTGAGGGAAAAGGGAGGTTGGAAGGAGCGAACGTATCTGAGCAAATGAAGTCCCAAATTAAGGGTTTGCCTCTCTTCCAAGGTAAACAGTCATCTCATCTGGTCTTTTACCGTCTGTTCTGCTACATCCAATAGGTTCTCGTAGTGCAGGAATGCCAGCTAAGATTAGTACTCTCGATAGAATGTCATTAACACTAGAGTGACAAGGATGTCTACTTGCACTTTTGGAACAAGAAAGGCTATGTAAGCCTTTTTTATTTACTTCACTTTTACATGCCAGACATTTGTGACTTTCACAAATATCTGCACCCAGGCGAACTCCAACTGCTATTCGGAAACATTCGTTACTTAGGTGAAGGGCGAGAGAGGGCGACGGTAGAGCTTTGAGCCAAGCATCTGCTTCGAAGGAAGACGCGGCAATTATTCTGGTTTTATCTTCTAAATTATCTGCAGACTGAATTTAAAAGGAGAGGTGTGATTTGATAATGGGTTCATCCCATGTGAATTGCATTGATCTAGTATCGAGTTCGGGTAAGCCTAACCAAACTAATAATGACCATGTTGGAGAACAAACCTCAATCTCAGAATCCCCGTGAGAACTGATATTGATTCGGAGAAGTGATTCTATCAGGCATCGGGAACCATTGAGTGACGCCAAGAAGGTGGGAATAGCCAAATCTAAGGCGCGACGAATGTCTAATCCTCCCAAATTGACTGGAGAGAAGACTGAAGACATCTCAAGTTTGGCTATTTTCCCAATTAATAAGGATCTCCTTGCTTCAGTAGCGAGGGCAGCACCTAGAAGAAAAGCATTGGACGGAGACATGCCTGGAGCCACTTCGTTGAACTTTGTGAGAAGTATGTGTGTTTGTTCTATTGTTGTTTCCAGAAAGCTAATCTCACATTTAGAAAAATTAACGCCAAGACCAATTATAATTGTCTTCTTATGGATATCCTTTAATGTATTTAATATAGTATCTGTGTCTTCGGCTATGGTTCCGTCGTCTAAGTACCATATATTCAAATCAGTATTGATATTATTGGCAATAGGTTGAAGAGTCATTGCAAATAATGCAGGTCCTAAAGGGTCACTTTGCTGTACTCCTCTTTGAGATAATATAATATCCTTACCATAAAATAAATAGCTGGCTTGAGCATAACTTTAAAACACATATAGATAGATAGACGGAAAATTATCCTTGATAACTGTGAGCATTGCTTGCCTGTCTATTTCATTGAAAGCATTTTTAAGGAAGGCTTTAGGCTTCTGGTGAGTTTACGAATAATATATGCGTGCAGTATGTGCAGCAGCCTCTGCTCCATGTTAAATGCCTACTCCAAGTTGGTATGGAGAAAGGTGCTGAATTAGCTGATTTTTAATTCTTCCGCAAATAATTTTAGAAGAAAGTCTTCTCCATGTATTCCCTATAGCGATTGGTCTAATGCCTCCACATTTCTTTTTCAGTGCTATAAGAGAAGCCCCGAAGAAAAATGGCCGTATTGCTATAGGCACTTCTCCTGATAAGATCATAGAAAGAAAATCACAAATAACCTTGGTAAGGCGATCTTTAGAGTCGTGAATATTATAAAGTATTAAATCTTTGAGGATTAAAGGGCGCATGCTGTCTATCCCTCCAGCTGAACCAGTAGGGTATGATTTAAGCGCCTTAAGTAATTCGTTGGACGTAACTTTATTGACATCAATATTATGATCTATTAAGTTAGGAGGAGCAAATGCATAAGGGTGCGGAGGATGTTTTTCTTTCAAGGCCCTCAAAATGGTCGGGTCTGATGGAGCGAAGCTGTCATCAGAAATTAGACATCTGACAGCACCATGTATGTCGCCATCAGAAAGTTTATTCTCAATATGTTTGATCAAGACATCGTTGGATGATTTGTTAACAGTTTTATTATGTTTGTATTTACCGGTAGTTGACATGACAGTCAATGGATTAGTTATACCAGGTGTATGCGTAAGTAGTTTCCGGTTTACCTAAGAGATGGCGCCAGCGAAAAGTACACAGCGTATTCATTTGACACATACGTCATTTTGTTCGTTTGACATTAAACTACAAACACACACAAGTTGAGTCCGCCAAACACTAGCGTCTTTGTTTTATCGTTCAGTGATCATGTCGAAGTTTGTGCCTGAAAAAGAACATTTGCGGCACGCATTGCTTTTCTTATTGAATCAAAAGAAAAAGGCTGTTGAAAGTAATCTTGTGCTGGTAGAAACATATGGTGAACACGCTCCATCGATTAGAACATGTGAGACATGGTTTCGACAATTTAAAAGTGGTGATTTCAGTGTGAAAGACTCTGGTAGACCACAAAAGTGCGAAAACGAGCAATTGCTGGTGTTATTGGAGGATGACCCAACTCAAACTCAACAGCAATTGGCAAAAGCATTAAATATGTCACAAGAAACAATCAGCAGACATTTACGAGCAATGGGGAAGATCAATAAACTGGATAAATGGGTTCCACACGATTTGAATGAACGTCAAATGAAAAATCGCAAAGTCACTTGTGAAATGCTGCTTCAACGCCACGAAAGAAAATCCTTTTTGTATCGAATTGTGACGGGTGACGAAAAATTGATTTATTTTGAAAACACGAAGCGGAAAAAATCGTGGCTTTCACGTGGCGAAGCCGGTTCTTCAACACCAAGGCCAAATCGCTTCGGCAAGAAGACCATGCTTTGTGTCTGGTGGGACCAGAGCGGTATTGTGTATTATGAACTCTTGAAGCCAAGCGAAACCGTTAATGCACAACGCTATCGCCAACAAGTGATTAATTTCAATCACGCATTGATCGAAAGACGACCGGAATGGGCCCGAAGACATGGCAAAGTGATTGTGTTACACGACAATGCGCTGTCTCACACAGCAAAACTAGTGAAAGACACCTTGAAATCGCTTGGATGGGACATACTCCCCAGACCTGGCACCATCTGACTATCACCTCTTCGCATCAATGGGGTACGCGTTCGCAGAGCAGCACTTCAGCAATTTCGAAGACGTTGGAAAATGGCTCGACGAATGGTTTGCCGCAAAAGACAAGCAGTTTTTCTGGCATGGTATGCATCAATTACCTGGAAAATGGGCGAAATGTGAATAAACCGATGGCCAATATTTTGAATAAAACAAAATTAATTTCCCTTAAAAATTACGTGTTTTCTTTACCAAAAAACCAGCAAAAATTTATGAATACACCTGGTATCATCATGAGAACTACTGGACGAAAGTTGAAATCTCTGTTTCACCCATGTGGTGAGATTAGAGATTTTTGCGGATCGTGAAGACATATTGAGAGTGATATATGTTAAGGATAAAAGTTCGATCCAGTGTTCAATATTATTAGATATCACGATCTTCTGAAGAATTTCAATAAGAGCCTCAGCCATAGCATTTCTTGCTCCTGGAGGAACTCTTCGGAGAATGGATACTGACGACTTAAGCCTTCCCAAACTATCAATAAGTTTAGAACTATTTTGACCCGGAATACTGCCATTCGAAAGCAAGTCATGAGCAAAGGAAATTTGATTAGGTGAACACTTAGCGCTAGGCACAGATACTCTCTTTTCCTTGGTAGTGTCATTGTGATATTTACCATTGTGTATCATTAGTCCTCTAGAATTAAGAAATATTTATTACATTTTGAGCAGAGGAAATCCCTGAAATTAAAACTGACTCCAGCAGGAGTGCAGGACATATGAAGAGCTTGATTATTTATAGCTCTTTCATTGTTGAATTAATTTATGTATACCCTAGGTAGGTATTGCTATTGTTAAAGAATTAAAAATCTTTAAAGAACAATAACTGAAATTTGATTCTCCAACATGACACAAAACACGAAGTGAACAAAATCGCATCCAACAGGAACGACATGTAGCTTCACAGGTCACCTACGTAGGGCAAGACACCACACGAGAAGAAAACAACACGCACTACATAGAATCGCTCTGAAAAAATGAAACGGAGTCAACATGACACCAAACATATCTCTAGTACCGACCAACGTATCTGAACTATGAAATATCGCGAAACACCTCAGGGCATGAAGTCAAGACTGGAAACACACACACCAATAAATCACAATTACACCACTCAAAACTAAATAAAATCGCGGAGCCGAACTAAAACACGTCTATACAGATCAACAATTGATTCTTGATGGCGATATATTTATTTAAAATTCATATCCTATATACAGCATGTGGTAACCATTTTACGCTAGGAAGTAACGAACCATAGGTGAGAGAGGCATCTATTATTGACTATACGTATGGAGAAATTCATGATTTTATCTAACTTAAGAGATTACCGTCACATTACCATAAGCTTATTTGTGATATCAGTGAGCCTATGTATCAGACGTAGAGTTTTCATTGCTTTGGAAATGATGTAGTGAATAAGATTAGAAAAGTTGAATTTACTGTCAAACACAATGCCAAGATCTTGGTACTGTTGAATCCAGAGTATGATCTGTTTGCATACTTGATAAGATGACATGATGGTATTTGTTTTTAAAGTAAACCTGCATATTTTGAGTGGTTGAGATTAAGTTGCCAATCAGTATACCAGTTTTCTAGGTGTGTTATTTTGCAGAGTGAAAAATTTTGCAGTCATCGGCATAAAAAAGAATGTTCCAGTTATTGATAAGGCAGTCACAAATGTCATCCGCATACAGAGTAAATCACAGAGGACCTAAGGAGCTGCCCTGAGGAACACCAGAAAGAACCGGAAGCCGCTTGAGTTGGACCCAGATATGAATCAAATGATTGGCTGAATCAAATGCTTTGGCAATATCTAAGTAAATGACAGCAAGTTCATTTTTTTTTTAATTTTAAATTGCTAATGGCAGTAGCTTGGAGAACTGCAAGGTGTTTTACGCACAAGGCCCCTGGAATAAATCAATGTTGATGGGGAGATATGGAGAAGAACATGTGGAAGAATAAATATATGTTGATATTATCTTCTCACAGATTATCGACAGAACAGGAAGAAGAGAAATTCGTCTGTAAGAGGTACCGGTAACTAAAGACTTTGAGCATTTTTTGTGTGAATTGGTACAGCATTAGCTTGTTTCCAAAAGTCAGGGAATTTTTCTTGAGCAAAGCACTTGTTGAAAATTGTAGTAATGAGGAAACTTAGAATAGGAGCGAGTTTCTTTAAGAATATAGGAGGAACGCTATTGGGGAGAGAGGCTTTAGTAATAGACAATGGAGATAAGAGGGACATGACTTCTTCGTGGTTCGTTTCAAGTCTAGTCAGAGAGTATGCTACAGTATGACTGTTTTAGTTGTGAGAGAGATGTGGCCGTGGTGTAGAAACATTACTATGGATGTAATCTGGAGATGTCAGCATTTACAGTTATCGGCGGGAATCCTGGGAAAGTACCAAGTAATTTCTTCTACATTATTGGAAGGCCTATTTTCAGTTCTAGTATGATTTCTGTACATGCGCACAAAGAGAAAATGGTTTCTTATCGTAACCATACATACAGTACACATACATACAATGTTAATCAAGTGTTTGATTCAAATTTGAAGACATTTCTCACTCACATTATCCCTTGAATTTACATCACATTCTGCATTCAACGCATCCAAAACGAGGAAAATAATAATATTTGAAGCACATTCAACGCAATTTAACAGACGTATACTTAGCTAATATACTAAGAATTACCCATATGAACATTCGATTAAGCTAGATTCTGTGCAGAAATTACCCAGTTCAATTACTAAGGAAGACGACGTCCTGTATTAAAACATTGTGCATTGGTATAAGAAATATCTAACCGGTGAAACTGATTATTGGTAACATCTGACATTCTTTCGCTTTTAACAAGTTAACTACATTTATTGCAATGCAGTTTGATTCGCTCCCCAACAAAGAGCCATCACATTCTTGGAATATAGTAACACCAAGATCATTCCATCATCCCTTGAAGAACATGAATTCAACAATTGTTCCAAAGGCGAAAAAAACTAAGAGTGTAGACAACTGACCCGTATGACTTTAAACTGTGAAGTAGTCACTTAGCGTACAAGGGCACCGACAAATGTATTAGAATTTTGTAAATAAAGGATATACCCGGTTTACTCTAGTCCCGATAATTATTTAGCTGCTTTTTTATGTGCAATTGGAAGTTACTCATACGGCATTCACACAGAGGAAAGCGGAGAGCATTCACACATTCTTTGCATCACTTGTACATAATTCTTCATTTTCACATTAATTTATGGAAAACAACTGATTGATTGCAAATTTGACCTTTGCACTAAATTACAATCATTGTTTAAAACTCGAACTATGCATACCTATTAATTGATTTCAAATATAATGTACACGATATGTGTAAAATATATAGTGGTGGTTTAATATTAAATGTGCATTCTGTACGCATAACTTCGATGAACCTTGTTTTATATGGGCCAGTCTAGTAACTTTGGACTTCGGTCCGTCACGATCCGCCCTCAGCTGTTAAAATCCACACCCATACTCCTGTCGGGACTCGAACCTGTACCTTCGAGTCGATGGCCTACCGCCACAGATCGCTCGGCCACAACTTCCAGTTTTAGGAAGCAAGTATTACTTAACATAAAGCATCATTGATTAGAATAATGCGACTTCAAACAATTCAACTATGACAATTTAAAATTCTTTCGTGAGGACTGAAAATGCACAAATATTCAATAGCATACCAGTGTGACAGATTAACACAACGGGGATTAATAATATCGGTTTTAAGATCGGAAAATAATAATTTTATTATTAGTTTGACAACGTTATCAACCTAAACATCAAGTAATTAAAAAGTAAGCTAACCAACTAATTAATTTCGCACCTTTACATGCAAAATTGTTTGTGTTACATTGCTCCTTTTTTTTTAATTGGTACCATTCTGTTGTTCTCGTTGAGTACCACAAGGATCAATCAAAAAATCTTTGGGCATTGGCCCTTATATCTCCGCTTCACCCTGATTTATTTTACCCTGATTTTAAACTTTGTGTGTCTTACAGTACCGAAATTGTTTTAGAATTTGCTTACCGGTACATCTTTTGATGTGATCTCAAAAGGCACTCATAAATCATAATTGCTCTCACTGCCTACATTTGAACTCAATACCTTCTACATATAAGTACTCGATATGTGAGTTTCAATGCTGTTCCCTATATTCTTTATCAATTTTGTTTACAGTGGTCAAAGTGAAGGATGTTTTATACACATTTTTATTGGTTGTTGAACATGGCACTGCCCCCGGTCGCGATTTTCATCCACATATGTAAAATTCGCGTCCGGACCAATTGTCAATTAAAAGTATGGAATCTTTCCTTGATATTATGTGATAAAACAATATTTAGCCCGTACTTCTATTATTTACTTTGTAAGCTTACCAGATGTGCTACAAACAACTTTAATATTATGTGGTAGGTCTTTTAACAAATTGGTAACAACAGGACCTAATTCATTATTTTTCTCTTGTAAGACAATCAAAAGTGGGGAATGGAAAATTCCCTCTGATGATATTACAGGTTGAATAGATTATGAGTTAGTTGTTTCTTTAGCACTATGAAGATGTACTGCCGTACTTTGCTCCCCTTTATGTGATAATGTCCGAATAGAATGAAATTCGTAAGTAAAACCTGAATGATCACTGTTGAGAATTAACAAATCCTTGCTATTTTCTAATATGGTGTTGACACTAGTTAATTGATCATCTTTTAGGTTTCCTTTAGTGCATCTTCATTTCTAATATTTGCATTAGATATATAAATTTAGTAATTCTGCGAGAGGAAATGTTCCATCTTTTCTTGAAGCTTTAACTGCATAAAAAAGGACAAGTTTCACTTCCTGTAAAGTCCAACGATGAAGGTCTTTATCGTGAGCCGAAAGAACTTTAATAAAATTTTCAATTTCGTTAAGTTCGTGGTACATTGTCCTTTGAGATTCTAAATAATTTCGAAAACGACTTATGTAGGCTGAACATTTTACACGTGGGTTAGCCTACTGTTTACTTATTCTTTCAAATTTCTGGCTCTCTTCATCTTTCAAATAAACATTTTTTTTAAATATTGACTGTTAAATTGACTGCACAAACGATCATCTTGTTCACATTGACCTATTGCTGACGAAAAACAAGAAACAATAACACTTTGATTTTCAATGGGGTGAGTAACATTATCACACACAAATCGTTCATCCATAATATCTCATGTATTTTCTGTCTCCATAACATCATTAAAATGACATAAAGATATAATAATATCTGTAATTTGATATGCAGATGATATTTCTTCCTCCGTTGGCACTTTCATAGATAATGTATCTGCATAATTTATGTGCGTCATTCTGTTAATATCTATCAACACAATAGCTAGATCCATCTTTTAGCTAGATAGGTTAGATCAAATTATACTCGTTTGGGGTTAGATCTAAAATCCACCCTTAAATTATACAAATACACACCATATCTTCAATAGATAATGTTACTAAACTTCCAATAACAACTGTAATTATAGCTCCGTTTATTCAATGCTTATTTCAACAATATATACACAATTTAAAACCAACAGGAATAGTAATAGTAGTAGTAGTAATAATCTTCGTGTCTGTCCCGCTAACATATTGTAGTATGACTATTAACATAAAAATCTATTCCCACATACATTCTGTAGTATGTCACCTCTCAATCGGGAATCGTACCTCACCACTTATTTGTAGATAACGAGTATAATACAAAAGCTAATCTAGCGACAATGTTGCTGCATCCAGTTACATTATAACCCTAACACATTCTACAGACCACTGCAGTAGCAACTTAGGGTTAAATGCTCCAAAGTTCATCTAATTCATTAACGTTTAATGCGACTAACTGCGCCAATTTATTATGTCCAAATCCAACAATAGACATGCAAAGGAAATCCGTTGAACATCCAAAACTGAATATCCCAAAGAGATCCAAGTTGGGACATCCAGTGGACGTCGAAAACACGTCCAAAAGCTGGATATCCCAAACAGATCTATGTTTGGATATCCACTGGACGTTACAGTCGAGTCTACTTTGGACGACCTTTGGCTCTTCCATTGGGCATTCTATGGACACAAAATGTATGCATAGATGTATCCAATCGATGTCCATTGGACGTACTTGTGCTTTGTGGGTAGTCATGATGCGCTGTTGTTGCTAGTGATTCACAGTTATGTGGTAATATGCTGTGTTATAAATGGCGGAAAGATGCCAGGGAAGTGCGTCAATCACGCAAACAACTTCTGTTATGTGTGTGAGAGAGATTTGACATTTAAATCCCAACAACGAAATTTGACGACTGTATTGAAACAAATTATGAGACATATTTTGACTAAAGTGAGAGAGTAGGATAAACAATAGGTTCCTCCAGAGCCGGCTCTAAGTCAATTGGTGCTCTGTTCCAAATTTTAGATGTACCCTCATAGATACTGGTAGTAATTTAATACTAAAATTTAATACTACCCGCTCCGATACACCAATGGTTGGTGCCCCAAAATTCTGACGCTCTGTTCGTGGGAATAGTTCGAACACCTCTCGAGCTGGCCCCTGAGTTCTTCATATCTGTTGCATGAAGCGTCTGACACAGTGATCAATTTTGGAGTACCTATAGTATGGAGTGAACCGAAATATCAGTAATAGGTTTATTATTTCATTCTTACTCATAAAAAAGGAATAAATAATAATTCAAAATCAGAGTACATTATACAAATATACCATCAGTAGTGCGGCTAGCTCCGCACGGGGAGAACATACCGATACCACAGTTTCCAATAGTGATAACGGTAGAACAGAAGTCGTAACTTCAGACAGCTACTTTTTTAGGGTCAAGTATTTCGTCCTGTGAACCGCATCTGTTAGCGCAAAATCATTTAACTGACATTGTTCAGGGTTTGAAAATGTCTAACATCAGGCCCAATTTCTGCTGTAAGCGACGAACACGGTGAGAGTTTTCACCTAGATATCTCTGTCATGCAAACGAGCTACCAGGGACAGTGGAATGCACGAATTCTTGCTGATTACTGTTGCGTACTCAAGCGTGATATTCCAGATGGCAAGCATAGTAGGAAATCCACAATTCTCACAATTTCCTGTCTTTGCATCTTGACCTGCGTGGCACATAAAATCTGTGCGTGATGGGGACCAAATAATTGTCTCTCTGGCTTCAGCGAGTAACGTTCTATTCGGATCAGATACATTTTCTCGTGTGCCAAGGTTTGGGCCTGGTGACCGACTCTAGGTTTCGGACCCGTCCTGAAGATGTGATCCAATTAAGAGTCAAGACCCGGTAATCCGGTGGACAAAGCACAATTTTTAATTATTTCCTTGCATTTAAACAGTCCTTCTTTCAGGGGTGACCAACAGGACTTGAATTTTGTTACCCCCTGAGAACGAAAAATACGACGCCGAAGTTCCTAGTTAATTAAGTTTCCCAGACCTAGTCGATGGCTCGCCGGGTCACCAAAAGTGACCTGGTTTCATCTCTGATACAGTGATGTAATGTCTAATAAAAAGCTATTTTTAGAGAGTATGAACTTTTTAAATATGAAATAACTAAATATTAACTAAAAGAAGTAATAAACTATATTTTAATCTAAAGTTATTTTCGTTATTATTATGAATATAATTTCTCAAGTTGTAAATTACCAAATGGCCGTGACTCAATGGCTTAGCACTCTGGAGATCCCGCGTTTGCGCCCAGGGCTGGCCCGCTATCCTCACTGAAGATTTTCCAGGGTTTACCTCAGTCAAATGGTGTGATGGTACCTTCAAAAACTAGGCCCTAGCCAACTACCTTTCCATATTCTTTCACTCACCCTATTCCATCATGAGCCAAAGACGTCTAAAAGCAATAATAATGAATTCAATTTAAATTCCATGAAGAAAATATTCACAAATATAATACGTAAAAGATCTAAACTGAAGTACCCTTTTCAAATTACACAATTAAACTAATCAAGAAAAAGGCATACCCTCGTAGAAACTGGAAACAATCAATCGCAGTTGTAAGTTATCACTATAATAAATTTAAAGAGAAGGGGGTAGCAATTAAGTGAAGAAACAGGTATACATTCATGAAACATTTTCAAATGTCGTACAATATGTCAAAATATAACCTTGATACTTTAACTGAACACAATTGTTCTGAAATTTTAAATAAAATATTTCTTGAACACATTGAACTGAAGGACGTAGATAAAGCTATTAAAAGAAAGTGAAACCTCGAACATATTTTGTGCTGTTACCGCCCATACAATTCATTTTATCTTATCGAACATATTTTGGGGTGGACAAAGTCCCATTTTATGCTATTCTGAAATTTCTTAAATATCCACTGTAAGCGATTTTCAATAAATCGCTAGCAACCTGTGAATTCCCTGCCAAATGGAAACTTGTCGATTTCTGTCCCATTCCTAAAAGTGCTGGCGCGAGTAATGATCTTAAGAATTGTCGCCCAATTGTCATAACATCTGCGCCAGCCAAAGTATTCGAAATTACTATATATGAACGTATATATTCACACATTAGTTCAATTATTTCCTCCTTTCAACACGGATTCTTGCCAAATAAATCAACTGTAACTAACCTTTTTGAATCTACACATTTATTAGCTAGACAAAGCTATAATAAAGGTCAAGTAGACGTAATTTACACAGACCTTTCGAAAGCCTTTGATGTCATTAATCATGACATCCTACTTAGCAAGCTTGTAACATTCAACTTCTCTGAAAAACTTTGTCAGTTGAGAGCATCCTATTTGTGTCACCGTAAACACCGTGTGCGTTAAAAAAATATTATAACGGAGGAATGTGTTGTTAATTCTGGTGTACCACAAGGATCGAACCTTGGACCTCTTTTGTTCCTGTTATTTGCAAATGACTTGCCTGCTGTCATAACATCCTCCAACAAACTTTTGTTTGCAGATGATTTAAAACTCTACTGTAGTATTTCCTCTGAATCGGACGCGGTCTCCTTACAATGTGGGCATTATATAATATTCTTAAAGAATGTCCTATGTGTCTTTAAGATTGTGCTCATTATATAATTGTAGTCAGGGGTGAGATTGAGGCCTCGCTCGACCTGGCCAGGCCATAGAAAAAGCTTTGGAGCACTGGCCAGGGCAAGATTTAAATGAATTTACAATTTCCTAAAAAAAAAAAACTGTAAAACATTTTTAATTTAATCAAGAAGTAAGAAAAAATAATTACATTCCTTATCCTAACATTAACTAACAAACATATCTGCCACGACACAAGAAAAAATTAGGGGTAGCGTGTCTGCCAGCCAAACGGCATTGAGTAGGTCGAGCGTAGGCACGAACCCTGCTCCGGCCGGCCATCCTAACTTAGGTTATCCTCAGTCTCAACAGGTGAATGCCGAGATGGTACCTTCTGTAAGACTAGGACCGTTGCCTTTCACATCGTTGCACCTCCCCTATCCTGGCCTGATCTCTAGAATGATGCCCAAAGTTCATAAATAAATTCAATTATTTCTTGAACACGAGAGAAAATGAAGTATTTACTCATTATTTTTTCTTGTCTCTTGTCACTTTTCAATGTTTTAAAAATGTAAATAATAATTATTTTGATGAATAAGTTTTTGATCATTTATCAACTTAACTCTAGACTTGTATATAGAGGTTTATACATACTCGGGCCATAAATTGCCAGAACTTCTCGGGTTCTTGACTAGCCTGGGCCTATTGTGGCTATATTTTTCCCAACTGGGCAGGGCAAAAAAAAAGTACAATCTAGGCCTGATTGTAGTCTTAAAGTATGTCCTAGCATTAGTGTATTTAACATAAATATGAGCAAATTCTATTCGTATATAAAATAATGCACATTTTTTGCAGAATATGTCACCACTCAGCTCCAAATATGTATATTATATCTATGTGTGTGTGTAGAAAAAAAAATAAGAAAATGTCATGTGTGTATGTTGAACACCACAATATTAAGTTATTAACCTGTTGTTTTCAATAAATAAATAACAATACTATGACCTAAAGCAGCTTCATTATCAGTGAAAAAAAATAGTCATTAGAAGCATGTTGAAATACATGCCGGATGTAAACCTACCTCAAAATTTGAAAGTTTAATGCTGAATTTCTTTGTAGTAAAGATATTTTTTACAGAAAGAAAAATTCTGGGTCCCGGGTGGTAAAACACTAACGCGGAAAGCTAGAGGTAGTGGGTTCGTATCCCACTCGTAATCCAGATTTTTTTTCCTTTTTGTAAAATGTATTTACTATTAAAGTTCCAAACCTTTGCTGCGTTTACAGCATTAAAATTCATAATTAATTATCATTTTTGTTGCCACTTTTCTGTATCTCCAGCAACAAGAAAAAGAATCACAAATTTTTGTGAACAATATTGTCGCATATCCAAGGACAAGATAACAATAACTGTTAACCGGACAGTTTCCAAAACATGTCATTATAGCACATCTCAACATGGTTACTAGCATGTAAATCCCATTCAAATTTTAAAACAAGGAAAAGTAGAGAGCCTCACTTCCTCTCCTGTAAAGTTGGGTTTAGTGGAAATACGACAATATACATCATTAGCAGGCGTCGATATGTAATTAAAAAGACTATTCAAATGTGTTTCTTTCAGGCTCAATCCAAGTGGGTTTCCCGCCTTTTTCGTTTGACGTCAATTATTCAAAATTCAGTGCAGGTAAACAAAATGTAACTTTCACAGACCAAAGTTCATGTCATGTTTCAATCATGGGTACAATTAGTTTTAAAGAAATGCTACTAGTAGCCTCAGGATTGTGTTCAGACACTTTTGGGACAGAATAATGTCCCAAAAATGTCTGCACACAATCCTGAAGTTATTACTACGTTATTCTTTAAAGCTAATTGAACTCATTATTGAAACAAGACATGAACTTTGGTCTGTGAAAGTTACATTTTGTTTACCTGCACTGAATTTTGAATAATTGACGTCAAACGAAAAAGGCGGGAAACCCACAAGGATTGATCGGTTTTAGAGGAAAATAATCTTCCTAATCCTACCGGAAGATTTTGAGATATCTTGGTCAACAATGATTTAATAACAGAATTGAGTGTTAATAAGTGATATTAGTTTCAAGTTTTATCAACAGATGGCTGTTCCTTCTGTACTGTGAAATGCATGTTGGAACAAAAACGCTGTAACCGAAAAAAATGACCGATTGTCTCCTATCTAATATAAAATTAACTGTTTTCGGTTACAGCATTGTCCGTATGAGAAATTTAATCACAAGATTTGCACCTTACAACCAGTGTATTTAAATAGAAGCATGCAGAAGGAGAGCAATTAGGCATATTACGCATCATTGATGACTATTACTATGTTTCTTTAATTGACTATCATTTTCAATAAATCTTGATTAAACATGAAGTATTTATGGAAATTTGAACAACTGAGATATTCCACATTGTATTTAAAGATAGGGACTTGTTGCGTACCCACTCAATTAATACCTTAACTCTTTCGTCAATCAACTTTAGCACCAACGAACGAGAAAGCTGTAGTACCAATCTTGTCAAAAGTAACTGAAAAATAAAATGTTTCCAAACAACTGAATACTTTTATTGGTAATGAAGGTATTTTACCTTCAGTTCAGTCGGGATTTCGAGGTTCTCATAGTACGACAACTGCTCTTTTAGAAGTTACCGATGAAATATTACATGCGTTGAATGATTCCTTTGTAGTAGTTTTGGTTCCTTTAGACCTATCAAAAGCGTTTGAGGTAGTTGAACATGATCTTCTTCTTGCCAAAATGAAGCACTATAATTTCTCTACTATAAGTATTGATTGGTTCAAATCACATTTACAAGGTAGAGAACAACGTGTTTTTCTGAAGTCTCCTGACATTAAATTTCTAAGCTTTTGTCTCTGAAAAGAGGTGTTCCTCAAGGATCAATATTAGGCCCAACTTTATTTTCCTTGTATGTTTCAGATTTAGTTTCAGTTGTTAAAAACGCTCAAATTCACCGTTACGCTGATGACACGCAGTTATTTATTATCACTGTATATTCGACTTTCATATGTTTTTATTGTGTTTTAAAGCACTCTTCATGTACGTTTTTTTTAATTTGATCTTTTTTCTATTATGTATTTGTGTGTGTGTGTTTTTTTTTTTCAATTATTGTATGTGTATTTTCATTTGTATGATTTGACAGGGGTTAGGTGGAAGAACAGTTATTAGCTGAATCTTGCCTGGTGAAATAAAGGAAATTAAATTAAATTATAGGGTATTTAAATGTCCTGAATCAGTACTTATAGAGGAAGCTTTTCCTTGGAATATCCCAGTGATATCCTATGATATGTGTAATATACTTTTCTTCCGGGATATCCTCAGTTTATTCTAGGGATATCCCAGAAATAAACTTTGAATAAATTTGCAATACTCTCAGAAGAATATGCTAGGCATATCCTTTAAATGTTCTGCGACGTCCTGTGCTATATGTTACTCATTTACTGTGACACGAAAAGAAATACTTCAATCTTATGTAACACATTTTTTTTATCCTACAGATTTAAGAAAGTTTGTTTAGAAGTACTTTTCAGCCCAAGCGGCGCTTTTTACGGTCCTTTGATAGCGAAGCTATAAAAAGGGGGCCTTATAATTCCGATCAATCCGCCCGTATGTCCGTATCGGTGATTCCAACAGCCCCCGTCCTTGAGAAGAGTGTCACCCCACAAATCCTAGCGAGCACCCTCCCAACTTTAAAAGTTTTACGGTAAAAAAATCGATAGAAAGTGTCGAAAACTCCATTTACACCTTACCAATTTTGACTTTACACCCCCACCCCGTCCCCAAACAGAAAACCCTGTCGGAATCCCTGGTTTTTGTTCAAAACTTAAATCTCAGGAACCACAAAGTACAGATACGTGCTTGACGTGTCGTTCGAAATGTCTTCGCTACACTAGCTCAGAGCCACCGTGGATCGTGTGATTGGTGAGGTGAATAAGTGTGGTCACCTTTTTTTTTTAAAAAAAAAATAACTTGTTCAAATTGCTAATTATGTGCACTAAAATTAGCATTAAATATTATTCGATATAATACAAAATACTGTTGGTGTTCCCATCTCCAAGCACCCCCCAATTATCAGCGTTGCCAACCTATTTTAAAATTTAGTTTTTCACATTTCTTCCATTACGTTAGTCATAGCAACACCAAACTTACATAAACATTATTGGACACAGTGGGTGTTCCCGCTCCCCTAAGCAGTCCAGTTTACAGTATTGAAAAACAAGTTTTAAAACATAATGTTTGTGTGTTTTAGATGCTGTCAAAGTAAAGGTACCTTCGTGATTATTAGTGCAACTCTAGCTTATTAGCTACTAAGAACGAAAATTAAAGTTATTCCAATGTGATATTAAGGTATGCGTATATACAATGAAAGTAGTTATAAACAGCACATATTATATAAAGTGTCTTAAAGAAGAGTTACAAACCATCATGGGAATTTTAGGCGTCGTATTTTTTCATGTTCTGGGGCTAACACCCCCGGTCCCGGTAACCCCTAAAAGAAACACGGTTCAAATGCAAGGAAATAATTAAAAACTATGTTTTTTCTCCTGTCTCATCGGGGCAGGCCGGGTCTTAAACACAGAACCGGTCCAAAACTTCACACGGATGGCTCGATTGACACGGTAACCCGTTACAGCTCTGCACGGGAGAAAAGTCTCCGGGGTTCTGGCCAAGATTTTAACCCGGGCCGCCCGATTCGTAGCTATAATTCACAGCCATATTACACAGTAAAAGATAGCTGTGTTAATTCAACACAATGCGGTGTCCCAGCGTGACTACCACTTTTGGGTGTTAAATCAACACAACATACGGTGTTGATTTCGGTACTGTGAAAAATAGTTACGGCGGCAGTGAGTTTTGAACATGAGTTGCTCAGTTGGAAGTCGAGCGTCTTACCGACTTCGCTAAACCGTACGACAGGAAGAGCACTAGATTGAAACAATGTAAAGGATAAAAATTCTTGCTGAACCTTAAACAGAAAGTTACTCTCACGATTTATGCCATGGTTTAATCACTTTTCCATTGGTCAATTAGGGATCACAATCCCCATTTATTGAGAATATGTTCCATTTCTATGAAAGCAAGCGCAGCATTTGACATGTTGTTAGTAAGAAAGCAGTAATGTAGCTGAAGTGTTTGGCTGACGCCATGTTGCTTGCTTTCATAGAAATAGAATATTCTCAGTGAATGGCAATTCTGGTTATTAATTGACAAATAGGAAGTGATAAAACCATGGGATAAGTCGTGCAAGTAACTTAGTTAATTTTGGGGATTCCGCAACATATATTTGAACTCATACACTGTTTAAATCTATAGTGTAGTCGTTTAATTCAAATGTTGATCACTAAATATCGTTTGCATCTAGTGCATTATCTGTCTGACGATTTAGCGAAGTCGGTAAGACGCTCGACTTCTAACTGAGCAATCCATGTTCAAAACTCACTGCCGCCGTAACTTTTTTTTCACAGTACCGAAATCAACACCGTATGTTGTGTTGATTTAACACACAAAAGTGGTAGTCACGCTGGGACACCGCATTGTGTTGAATTAACACAGCTATTTTTTGCAGTGTAAATCCACTACTGAGGGTTAAATGAGGCCTCTCCCGGAGGGAGGAGTTGGTCTACTGCTCCCACACTGATCAGACGGGTTGGGAGAGGGAAGTCGAAGCTCTCAACTATGATCCCCACTGTCTTTTATTCACAGCAGCTCCCCAATTGCATCACAATGCTGGGGTGGACACCGTTCCAGACCCTCTCACTTTGAAAAAAAAAAATCCCTTGACAGAGTCGAGAATCGAACCCGGAATCCAACGATCAGTGACTGTAACCACTACACCAGCGGGGCCCTCTGTTCGTAGCTATATCCAAGTGTGATTTTCTTTATCACAAGCGGCCCTTGACCAATGCCTACTGAGATATTTTCTTTAGTGACAGTTCTCTATACAGAAAATTTGTAAAAACACACCTTATTTATCATTATTACAGAAAATACTCCTTGGCAACATGCCTTATTATCGCTTTATAATGTCAAATATAAGTGCACAAAATCACTTTGACCTTGTTCAGTGAAACAATATTATCCTTGTTGGGCAATCCGGACAGTCATATGGAATCATATACTCAGCAGAGTGCCTATGACTTTATTTGACTTTTAATGTTCATTAACTTGCCACCCCCCTCCCCCCCCACCACCACCACCAAACCACACCAGAATTTAGAAATAAATAGTCTATCGTTTTGCACCGCAATGGTTTAAAAGTTATAAACATATATGTATATTTGGGGAGGGTCAAGTTAATATTAGCCGCCTACAGCAAAATTAAAAAAAAAAATAAGACAATGCCACATAGAGGAATTGATTGCACTTGTTTTACACCCAAGTTTCACATTTTGGACCGCAACAGTGAACATGTTATAAGCACGTTTATTTTGGGGTGTAAGCAATGATAGCTCCTTAGACATTTTATTTTTTTAAAAAAGAAGGAACATACGTGTATAGTGTACTGGAATGGGGCTGAAAATTTGACTTTAAAAAAATGTGATTGTGACTTTTTAACCATTGTGGTGCAAAACGCGAAGCTTTGGTGCAAAACGAATGTACACTGTTCTGCTTAAATTTGAAAGAGGGACTACCATTAACTTGCCCTCAAGATATATACACTTATAACTTTTTAATATTCAAGATGAATACTGGCTTGATGTTGCCCAGGATAGAATTCAATGGCGAACGTTTGTTACTGTCGTGATGAACTTGTGAGTTCCGTAAGCCATAAAGTTAATCGATACGGTGCAAAAAAACGCGAAACTTTTGTGCAAAAGAATAAGGTATTTATTCATTTGTAAAATATGGCGAATCGGACGGGGGCAAGTTAATGGCCCCTGGCATTTTGTTCGACCCTGTTTTCCATCAAACGCTGCAATATGTTCAAATTCTATTTTTCATAATTGAAATCAAGATTAATTCCAAACATTCGATTTTATGTATTTTTAATTCCATCTTTTTCGACGAAAGTTTTTCTTAAATTTATAATTTGAAATATAATTAAACTTTGTTAAATTAATTGTTTATTTTAAAAGGTATATCAGAAATTATTATATTTTAAATAAAAAAACGAAATGAACCCGGCCCCCAAACGGGGTTTCTAATAAAGAACGTTTAAGGTTAATGTAAAGCAAAGATCTCCAACAAAAGATGGCAGCACTACCTCCGCATATGCCTAATGTAATTTTCTCGTTGCACAAAATTTCAGTGCTGCTCCTACAAATTCAGGCCTATAGAGTTCAAATTTTCAGGGAAGAAAGTTCATAACCAATTCAAGAGTTTTTTTCCGTGCTGATTTTTTCTTTTCTTTGTTGTTCATTGTTGAAAGAGCTCTTATTATTACATGTTTGGATATTCACTACAATAATGAAACTCTTTCAACAATGAACAAAAAAATTGCCACGGATAGAGCTCTTGAATTGGTTATGAACTTTCTTCTTTGAAAGTTTGAACTCTCTAAGCTTGAATTTGTAGTAGCAGGATAAAACTTTGTTACTGCGTCGATGAACTTGTGAGTTCCGTAAGCCATAGAGTAAGTAAGTAAGTAAGTAAGCATTGTAATTTCGGACAACAATAAACATACATTAGAGACTTACGAAGATAGCTTTAGAGATTGTTGCCTTATACCAACCTTAAAAATGTAATATGTAAATTACCCTTTGAAATTACTTTTCTCCGACGTTTCATTGGCTTGTAACCATTCTTCTCGTAAAAGTAATAGAATCACCTGTTAATAAGCATCGTTCTGAAATATTTTGTTCATTCCCACGGTTATTCTGTGTATAACAGAGAAAAATGGAGCTTCCTTTGAAAATTCAAATAATTTCAAAACCCAACAAAATTACAATTATGATACTCTATTACATTGTCCAATTTCAGGATTTGAAAGCTAATCCAACTTTTTTAATAGTTGCTTAAGATCATAATTATTATTTTAAAAAAAGAAAGGACACGACTTTTTAAACATAATGGGTGAGGGGTAAAAATCCTTGGGTCATTACACTTGGGGTAAGGCAAAAAGGCATTTGTTGCACACGACCAACTTTTATGATAGGACAAGTATGACGAGGTATTCACCGAAATAGATTACATCTGCTCCCCCTGTGCCTTACATTTCACCATATCCACCATTCCGTCCTTACCCCCCACCCCCTTTACTCACATACAAGAAAAGAGAGATACATCCACGCGTCTGTCAAGCAGCTGTGTTTCTCCGATGCTATATGAGGAGGTAGAGGGGGTGAAACGAGACGGCAAGAGGGGGTGAATACAGAAAACGCACGACCCTCCTCCCCCTTCCCGCGCGCCGCCGTGTATGTACTGTACTTCCAGTTTCGAAGGACAGGACACCGTTCGCTTTTCGCATTGTGTCTGTCGTCTGCTTGATGGTGCAACGCGTAGCCAATCAGCGAGCAAGGAGCACGTCATATGGTGTTTCCCCTTCCCGCCCCTCTTAGACCATGTGTGAAAGAACAGGGCGAAAAGTTATAATAAAAAAAAA
>JAGDQP010021730.1:18942-31374 GCA_022664845.1 Lepisma saccharinum | reverse complement strand
CCGTACATCATTACAGGTAAGACACATTGATTATAAACTTTACGCTTCATATATATATATATATATATATATATATATAAAGTTTACCAAAAGATGCAAATAACGTCATAATTCTGTAGGGTTTTGAAAATTACGCTCCCTTCCCCATTTTATCCGGAGAAACTTTTCCGGGACACTGGGAACATTCAGAAGGGAACATTGGTAAAAATAAACAGAAAAAAAAGCAGTCATATTAACACACTTTCTGGACATTATGTAGCATCAAAAATGTTTGGATTCTACCCTGCCTCCGTGATTCACTGGTTACGGTCTCTCAGTCTTATGAACTGGAAAAGTGGGGGGGGGGGATTTGAGTGCCGCTCACGCCGGCCATTTTGAATTTGATATTGCAGAGTTTACCTCAGTTCCACTAGGCGATTGCCAGAACGATACCTGACGAAAATCTGTTTTCAAAATTAGATTAAACGTTCTAGTCACAAAAAAGCGTTACTGTCTATTTGATTTTATAATGGTTCTAATGTACGTATCTGATTCAAATTCAATCTTCATTAACTAAGATCCATATTGGAAATAATATTGGTCTTGTCAATAACTTACAAAGTCAGTTGGAGATAAAAAGCATTTCTCCGAAAAACTTCAATAAACAATTTACACATTATTTGTTTATAGTATGTATTATTGATCGAATCACTCGAATCAGAATTTTTGTATATGATATATGTCCAGATGTAAATGAAGGAACTACTCGAACATTCACCTGCAATATTGGTACAGGTAGTAAAAACATTCCTCAGTTGCTAAGTAACTATGTACACACAAATATAGCCAGGCAGTCTATACATGTTTCGTTACACTAAAGGAAAAAAAAATGTTTAAAGAGAAGAATGAAGGGACAGAGGCAGAGAGAGAGAGAAAAAAAAATTCTTGCCGGTGAGATGAAACGAAAGCCAGCACCAGCGCTTGGATAGTGATAACTTTTGATGCGTCATAGCAACATAGATCACAGTAAAGCCTTGACACGAGGGATGTATCCTGGTTTGAAGTGATATTTTTTTTTGTTTCATCTCTCTATCTTTGTGTATACGAGATGTGTGTGTGTGTGTGGATGTGTTTGATTTAAGGGTTTAACTGAATACAACAAAAATATCAACGTTTGAAAAATAAAATACATTATTCAATTATTATTAGACCTATTGTCATTATTATTAAAGATGATATGCAATTGTGATCATGTACATGTAAAATATATCCTACCAAAGCAAGACCTTTGCTTTTATAATATTTGTGATTTCCTCCTAAATACACTATCTGAATTACTATAACTCGTAAAATATACTATAAAGAATTGAGATGTGCTTTAGTTCATCATGCAGCTGTTTTTAGTACTATAATATGCATATAATAAAATAAAATTACAATACTGTGAATAACTTAGTCCAAAATGCAGTACTGACGCATACGATAAGCGCGCTATGCAATACAGTTCAGAATACACAGAGCAGCGATTCAGTTTCAAGTCCACGTAGTCCTGTGGTGTGGTTAATGTCGTGGATTTTCGATCGCCTATGGCGGTGAAGAACGTTGGTTCACGTTCCGCTTGCAGATATTCTGATTGAGGTTTCCGAAAGTGTTCCCCAGTTTCATTAGAAGCATACTGAGATTGTACCTTAACTACCTGCCCAGGCCATTACCTTCCTTGCCCCCGAAAGAGTAAACAGCGAGGGAGATCACACCTAAGATATGACGGTCTCAGGCTGTAGACACACTGTCATTAGTAAATTAGAATGAGAATATTATTAATTATCTACGATAAATAGCAAGGACTGTGTGAATTTAAAGAGTAACAACGTCTCCTAACAACATATTAAAATAATAATAATAATAATAATAATAATCTTGAAGCAAACAATTTTACATCCTGTTGCCATCTTGTGTAAACCACTAAACCTTACCTTAACTATTTTAAAGGTCTCGACATAAAATAATTTAAAAAATCCAGATATTTACCCGGACACTATCTTTAGCCAAAACTCTTTTGTATCATTGTGGACTTATAAACAAAGATGAGAAAAAGGGTAACAAATGTACTGGATAAAATAGTCACGTAGAGCTAATATGCGTGGAATATAACAACGAATGATTGAACAAAGATTCTTAAAATTGTTATTAATATACGCCTGCAACAATGTTGTTTATATCGTGGAAGACTTACAGTCATTAATGATCAAATAAGTAATCAAGACTACAAAATGGGCGTAGCAGGGAACGTAAGAGGAAGTACTGAAGAAAGTTCACAACAAAAGAGTCGTTATTACTCGAGACAATGATGATAATTGTACTTCGCCTCGCCTCAAACAGGTTTACGAACAGAAGAAATCTCAGCAAGGTGAGTCGCTGGTGATTTGAAATTGTCTTTCATGTCCTAAGGACGGAAATTAAAACTGCATTTGAACTACTGCTCCATCGGGAATCGAACCCGGATCCGTTTGATAAGAATGCAGAGAGCGAAACTACTCGTCAAACAGGGACAAGCAGTGGTAACTATTAGAGAGTGAGATAAAAACACTGATTATCGAAGAAAAAATAAGTGGCGTTCCTCTGTTCATTCAACCAATTGTTTATTGAATGAGGCACTTGATGGGAAAATAAGATGGAAATAACGACAGACGCTTATAATAAAAATTTGTAAAAAATAAAAAACGTAAAACCGGATAATTGACAAAGGCTATAAACCTACCATGAAGGACTGTTGCTACTGGCAGACAATGTGCCGTAAAAAGCTGATTCCAAACTGAATATGTAAAATTTTCCATATGACTTTATGCTAATTGAATATGTATGGATTGTAATTTCGAAGTCAATTGGTTGAAAACATTTTCATATAATTCATACTATTTTACTCATCTGTACACATTTTTCATGTGCCATAATTAATATATTTTCTTTTTACCTTCACATTACCTCGATGTGATAATAAATTAACGTGCTCTTCGTCCTCTTTCGCATTCTTCTCAATTAATTAAAATGGAAACAAATACGTCAAGATTCAAAACATATTTCTTTCATATAGCTAAAGTCTATGCCCATAAAAATATTTTAGTGGCAAAGGGTTCCACAGTAAAAAAAAAAAAAGTGCCAAAAAATCAGTTTTCGAGACAATGGCACTTTGTTGTTCTTCGTAACTAGTTCTATCTGGTGGTAAAATTAGATTATTCAAGGAGTGAAAAAGATCCCAAGAATACAGGGAGTCGAACATTATGGAAGAGTTATAAGAATTCATTACAAAAGAAAGTCCCCACCGTTTCTGAAAAAGTAAAAAGTTTTGGACATGTCCGACTTTGTTTGTACGCACCACAACTAGAAGCGTACACTAACATTCACTGAAAATGACCAATGGAATTTTTTTCTCAGTCGAAATTTGCACCATCTAGCTAATACATTGAAAGCACAACAAAATGAATGTTAACTTCAGATCTACCTCAAATATCGTTTAGTTATTACCATATAGTACAACTTTTCGGACTTAGAAAGTGCACTCATCGGCCAATTTATGTGAATCTGAGTGTACGTGCCTAAAAAAAACAACAAAAAAAAACAAATATTTCAAAAGATAAAGTAAAAGATGACTAAGTTTCAGCTCTGCTTTCAAGAGACAAGAGAAACTAAGTTTTACCTTAAGAATAATGATCAAAATATTCCGTTCCTAAAAGAAAATTGTATTACTAAGGTACATGAATCAATAAGAAATTTCTAAGAAACGAACAGCAATAGTGTCGTATTTGTTAGGCTAAAAAATAGCTGTCTATAACTCTGACATTTTCTCCTAAAATCAACTCTATTTTAGTCTGAAAAATGGAAATTAAAAGAATTGTCCGATTTCTTCAGTAATTCAACTTACAGCGTTACAAATTTAATTAATTGCCTGCACTATATTCTGAACATTATAGTCTATACTGCCTTCAGAGTTGAAGAATAGAATCTATTCCGTAGCATATCAACACATCATCAAGGAAGGAAATCAATAGCCAGTCCTCGGGGCCCAGTCGGTAACGTCATGGACTTCGGATCGGCAATGGGTAGGTACGTGGTTTCGAACCCCGCGGCCGACTATTCTGACAGGTTCTCTAAGGTTTCCCCTCAGTTTCAGCAGACAAATGCTGTGATGGTATATGGTGTATTACGATACCTTCCTTATCCTCTATCTAAACGATCCCGGCCTGAGCCAGAGATGCCAAAAGACCTTAAATAAATTCAATTCAGAAGAAATCCTGAGGAAACTTCGGAGAAACACTCTGAACAAGACTGCTACCTGATCCTTCAGTCAACCATTTTCGCACTACAAATGAGACTATAGTCGATCAATTACCCGATAGAAAGAAATGATTATAGAAAGTCCTTAAAGATTTGGAAAAGAAAACAATCTTTATTTCCCTTAAATCTACTAAAACAGGTAGCTATACAAAATGATTACTGAATAATAATTAGCTATTAACGTTATTATTAGCAACGGTCGTTATTATTAGACCTGTCAGAGAGAAAGTCGACTAAAGGAACAAACGAAACTAAAATTAGATTTTTATTTTCTGTGTCATTTCTTTCCTCTTCTCGTTATTTCACGCTCTTTTATCGTTTCCCTTCAGAGGAACATTCTATTTCGTTTTGTAAAAGTGTCGAGTATTTAGGCTAATATTTTATCCTGAATTGATGAGAACCTCACATGATTCTGTCTTTAAGCTTAAACGCTTTGTATTATTATTATTAGTAGTAGTAGTAGTATTAGTATTAGTATTATCTGTCTTTCAGTGAAGTTTAGGCGTGTGAGTCTCAAATAATACAAATATATTAAAATTTGGAAGAGAAAAGTTGAATAACTTTAAATATCTGGAAAGATTAAGTTGAGTGATGATACGAAGTATAAAAAAAAATTATGAACAGAGACGAGTAATAGCAAAATAGGAAGAAGAAGTAGAAATATAATTTATGTGAGTTGATGAGCTAAGAGTTTAGGAAAAGATTGATTAAATGTTTTGTACGGAGTAGGCCTACATAGCACGAAAACGTGGATACTTTGAAAGTGCGATGAATTGAATTTAAAAAAAAAAAAGTTTTCGAAATTTAGACATGGAGAAGAATGCAAAAGTTCAGTTGAACACAGAAAATACGCATTGAAAAGATGAAGAGTAAGAAATTAACACGATTGCGGCAAATAAAGAAAAGAAAGAGAAACTGGTTAGAACATTGATGACATATAGATTTAAACTTGAAGGATAAAGGTGCGGTTGAAGGAAGAAGAAGAAGGAGGATGCAAATCCTTGAAAGTATTAAGAAAGACAAATCAAACACTAAGCACGTCAAAAAAAGAAGGTGTAAATTCAGTACGAAAGGAGTGATTTAAACTTGTTTTGAAAGGACTCTCGCTTTCGTCGGAACATTAGTAATTATTGATTTAAAGATACAACTATAAATGAAGGAGTTAAATAAAAAAAACTCGTGTCTTATGAGATGTTTATCAACAACAAACGCGCCAGACATAGTAAATAAACGCAGAAACCATAGTGTGCAGTTAGCTGGAGGAATATATGTGAATATCAGATAGAGAAATAAGATTTACCTTCAACAACTCATACAAACAAAGAGCTATGATGCAAATAAATGAAACAATAGTAAAACTTCAACGAGAATGAGAGAAACCGATAACTAATACCTTCACTTAAAGACGAAAATACTAATCATTTAGCTCAAATTCGACAAGCTGAAACAAGCAACTTCAACAAAAATCAAAAATCACATAAACTTAATTTTAAGATATTTTCACAGAGATCTTACCTTTATTCCAAACCTGTAAATTTAAAAACTGGATACATTATATTAACTACAGAACGATTTAATATTTTGGCAAGGGGGAAATGCAATTCCAAAGAATGAATGAATTGTATAAGAAAAAATGTCTCCATTAAAACCAACCGTTGTTTAAATATGTGGTGAGTGCCAGTTCACGTACCACCTGCAATTCGTTAGGCGGAGCGGACTAAACCGAGCAATAAGTGGTAGCCAGATTTAGAACAAGACACATGGCCCACAGTAACTGACTGAACTGGGCGATTCACACATACACACAATATACACGAAAACTCACTTAGCAGACAATAACACATGTTAGCAAAAATATTTGCATTACAAATTAAACTACATGTATAAACCCACCTGATGATCGAAGCATATTATCCATCGCTTCCACCCTCGCATGTACTACGATCTCAATATTTTCTTCCCTGTTTCCGACTTAAGGAGACGGAAGGAAGTTCAGGAAGCCAAACTGCTTCTTCAAACAAACGAAAAGATGTTTCGTCCAACCGAACTACACACTCACACACGTAACATTGGGAGCTGAGAGAAGGAGAGATCCAGGGGGATTCAGGAAGTGTGTGTGTGTGGTGTAGAGGGAGGGGGGCATCTAAATTGAGGTACCATGCAGAGCACGGTGTGGATGCGAAATGATGTCAGAAGCTGTTTGAGATAAACCCCTCTTTCCTATCCACTCTCCTTCAGAAGCTAGTGAAGAGAAATTGTTCCGCCGTGACTTAGGATGTTGTCTTTCGAGGGGTTGAAAGGTACGGATATTCTGCCGTATTTTTAGCAACTTCATACCCGCGAAGACATCAGTACTGATGTGTTTTTCTCCCCTGTTTCTCGTCGGGTTAAATGACAATATAAAGTCTCTCTCTCAGTTTTTTGTGTTTGTATTTTGAACGACAGGCGGAATCACAGCCCGATATCATCGTCAGCAAGCTCTGTTTCAAGAATACATTTTTCTTCATATTAAAAAAAAAAATTTAAAAAATCGATATTCTGTAAATTAATGAAGGCCAAACTGGAATAAACACGTGAGGGGGTGAAGTATTAAAAAGTATGAAAGTTCATAAGGAAGAAACCCACATCTGAATCTTGTATTATATACGGTTTAGTAGTAGAGATGAAAGAATTACCGAAACAATTTGTAAGACCTTAATGAAGAAAATAAACACGCAAAGTTCAATATGGAATGTATTTCATATTATCTATTAAGGAATGTTTGACAGAAACGTGCTTAGGGATGCATGGCACAACATGAGGAACGCTAAGCAGTGTTTGTAAAGTCTCTCAGAAAAGTTATTAAAACCGTTATTGAAATTCTGATAATTTTCTCTGAAGTATCTGCGAACGCTATTCCAAATATAGAGTAAATTATGACATAAACCTTGTAAGAATGAATTTGAGCTTCAAATAAAATAAACGAATATGGAGAATAAAAGACATTTTTAAAATTAACATATGTTGACGTTTTTAGTTTAATAAAACAAACTGGCACTATTCGCGTTAATAATGATAATAATTACAACATTAAAATCAAAGGAGTGAAGCAAACAAAAATAATTTTTAAAGAAGATTACTTTCTTAACAATGCACACAGATTGGTCACTGCCGTTTATAGTACTCGAACCCGAATCTCCCAGTTGCCTGTCAGGTATTCTGGAAGACCCGGGTTCGAGTTTCAGTAGCGGCAGCGACCAATTTTTCTTTGTATTTTTCAGGTTATCATACGTAAGATTTTTGGGGAAAGAAAATTTACCTCTGAAGTCTGCAGTTATTTAAATGGCCCATAAGCTTGCGTGCGGCTGCCGCGCGGTCGCCGCACGGCTCCCGCACCGCATGTGTGAACTGAGACTAATCCGGTCATCTTTTGCAAAGTCATTTCTTTTGTAAACAAGCGTGTCAATAAAGTAGAATTAACTATAAAAACTGTAAGGAAACTGCTGCCATTGGCAACGCTGTAATGAACCTGCTTTACACTGTCGAATGACCGACTGTTCTCAGCATCCTTCTACTCGTACCGACATCTAGCGAAAAATTCATCAACTAGCTTCTCAAGTTTACAACATTATGTATTAAAGAAGAGCTCAGGAAAAGACAATAACCCAGAGGTTACCTCGTTATAGTTTGCTCTGAACACATCAGCGATGGGGTCCCCTGTAAGCCAAAACATATGCTACAAAATTATTGTATATTTATAAAATTACAATCATCGCGTTTAATTATTATTTCCATAAAAATATCTTACGGAAACTGTTTTCTTAATCTTTGTGAATAACAGTTTTTTTCGAAGCAGAACGAACACCTTCTTGAACTCCTACCTGCAAGAACTGAGTAATACTTTTGGTAACGGAATTGAAATCCCATTGTTAATGTTATTTCTTGAATACGAAAAGTATGACAAAGTAATGCAAGTTGCGTCAAATGTACAATTTTGATTTGATTTGTATTTTTGTAGATCGAGGTGTAAACCAGTCCCGAATGAGGCAGGATGACGAGCACAATTTCCGGGAAGAAGAAGAAGGAAGAAAATGACTTGACATATACAAATGAAAATATTCTGGGGAAATCTCCGCCAGTAATAATAGGTTGGAATCTACTTGGCCCCCCGCCAGTGACTGACTGTATTGAAAAGAACAAGTTCAAGTGCCACATCTAGATAATATGTGCATATAGACAGAAAGTCAAGGTACTGTAGGTTAGTTTTAGCTCATTAGCATTCGTCTATGCTTTTTTTTTTTTAAATCAATGCATAGATGAGCTCAAATATAAATCGATTACGGCCTACTAATTGAAAACGAGGGAAATAAGTACTGCTTCATGCATTTACCAGTTGACGATGAATGAGGCACGTATCCAGGGTTGGTTTCGGGGACGTGTGGGGAAGGGCGGTCTAGGACCTGTCTAGAACTGTCCCTTATTGTACTCAGAATTTCGAGCGGGGTAGGATCGGACCTAGGACCCTCTTAAATACTCCTTGCATATAAATAATTCACGCTTGAAGCCCTGCGTCCATTTAAAAGGATTTAATTTTATAATGCCTTCTTATTTTAAAACAATAAATAAGTTTTCATAGAAAATCTATGTGGGGATGCATTGAATTCTTTTTGTTGAAAAACGCTTTCTAAGGATCGTTTTCAAGTAAATACTGAAAAATTTTAGTAATATTTAGTGGCGACTGATAAGTAGATATTGTGTTTGTATTACCATGATGTTCTGCAGCCTCAAAAGTACACAGAAGATCACCTCAAAAGTCAACTCAAAAAATTACTCGCCACAAATTTAGAGTAAAGATATGGATATTTATTACAAAACTTACTGGAAAATAACAATCACGTCATTATAATTCTGACAGATTTATCCTACATCCAGTTTACGCATAGTTACGTTGGAAATTGGTTATGTTTGGTTGAAATATCTACCCCATCTTTTTCTGCTAGAACAAGGAAATGCTTTAAAAGAGCCTTTCACTGTGCGGTATTACTGACAATGAAAACCACTGGTTTCGAGTATATCGATTCTTGTCCACTACCCAGAAGAAAAAACTGTCACTTGATTAGCAGTTAAATTCCATTATTTACACATGTTGATCAAAGGCACACTGTATTATATACTGTTGACAATAAGCACTCAGGGTAAAGCAAATAGTGAATCCTGTAAAGGTTCTTCTAATGAACGATGCAAATTCAATACAAATCACAAATTATACTCATGGCGTTCGTTAAAAAAATCTCTTCCGCTTTTAGAACTAATGTATAGTCGTGTTAAAAAAAAATGCATCACTTCTGTTTTAGGACAACTTGAATTATTCACAGGTGTACATTTCAGCTTTATCAAGTACATTTAACCGAACCTGCAGTATTAATTAGGGTAGTCCATTTTATCTTCAACGGACGTACATGCTTCAAAGATTAACATACACAAAAGTGATTAGTTCTTTTGTATACTCTACGATTAACTTCTCGTAAAATGTAAGTACCTTGCCTCTTTTTATTCCTATAGAAATATTGACTTTAGTGATGATTTGCTTAACAATTCAAATTCAATTCATATGCTTTATTGCACAGCTATAATGCCTATAGATCTACAACACATTGTCGCGTTAACACAATAGATACAATAAAATTCAAGATGCACTGGAACCAAGACAGGGGTACGTTGGAAATAATACAAGAAAAATAACAATAAAATACGATAATTAGAACTGAAAAAAAAATCAGTCGTCATTGAAAAGAATTACATACACAATAAAAGATAGAACATTTACATATAAATCGTACATACAGGGCAAAACACGCATTGTCAAGCATATACGTATTAATAGATCAGGATTCGTTAAAATTATCTACTGTTCTCTTTAAATCGAAGTTGAAAAAAGCATAAAGTAATAATAATTTGTATTTTCTAAATGAATGGGTGGGTATTATTTAATAAGAATTCACTGTGTATTTTATATGATGATATCCAATAAATCCATGATATTAAATTGTCAATAAACCTTTCTTTCTACTGTACAAAGGTTCGAAACCAAGCTAGGAATAATAATAATAATAATAAAGTCAGGGATTCAAATCCCGTGGTGTTCCACTTAATTTGAGCAGTTCGAATTTTCCGAACCCACTGTATCAAAAAAATGTAGATTTCGTCCTTAGAAGCTCACCAGTTCGTTTAAGGATATTACTAACGATTCAATCAATAAATCCTGTAGAAATTTCATCACCAGATTTATGATATTAACTAATAAAAAAAAAATGACCCATTTCAATGGTCAGAAGCTGAAATAAAGTTTCAAGAATGTAAGATGGCACGCAAAACTAAATTAAACTGCCGAAAAAAAAATTGTTCCTCTGTGTCCCACTGTAGTATGAGAATTGTGTAAGAAGCTTTCGGTGTGATCCCTGATGGGCGCAAAACGTACTTCTTTTCTGCACGTAAATGTCATTAAGACATAGCAGTGAAAAAAAAAAAGCTTACTTGCGTGCTCTATATAAAAAAAGAGGCAACAAAGTAACTTAGAGGCAATTAGAACAGAACAAGAGCAAACCTCATTTTCTTTTGTTGCAACGTCTTAAGTAAAGGAAGCTGACCATCACTTTCCATTTCATCGACCACAAGAACCACAGCAAGGATAAGATCAAACAAGCCGCTTTAACACATAATTCCAGAAAACAAAAATTAACCACCTAACGTTCCCATGGCATTACGAGAAAAAAAGCAGAGGAATCGTGAAGCCAGGGGGAGAGAATTTAAAAAGTTGCATGTTAGGCAAGCGTTTATCAAAATACAACAGCGAAAAGAAGCTGGAATAACAAAATGAAATACATAAAAAAAAGTGGACACACACACTAACACACAAAACAAACATTTCCTTGAAATGAATGCAACCATCTACAGTTAAAAAAATTACCCAATTATATTTTGATAAATGCAACCGGCCATGCTGCTCAAGTTGAGGTAAATGAAGAACATTAATGAAGGCTACTTTACCGAACTAACAATACAATACAATACAAAAGTATTGTTCCTTAATTTCGTAGAAGCCAAAGAAACGACTTTATTAATTAACATTTTCAAGGCGAAAAATATAAATTATTGACAGCAGCTGTTTTTTTTTCTTTTCTCTGTTACTTTCCATGCGTTTTAATTACCTACTCGAACTGAGAAAACAAGTCCTATCGACCACTTCTAAGAGGTCAACAAGATCAGAATTCCAATGTGGTTACGAGTTGCTTCATATCCTTCCGCGAATCGTTCTTATACAAAAATCAATGTTATATACCTTCTGTTACAAGCTAAGCCCTTTTCTCATTAACACGTCTTCCTTTTTGTAAGTTAATAAACTACTTCAGTTCATTTTGAAACTTCATAAGCTTCCCGCGTTTCTTCTTCCAAGAACGACAAGGGAAGAAACCTCAAACAAGCTAATGAAAGGAACTCACTTTACTAGCAAATTTTCCTTTCTCTTAATATTATCGGATAAAATGCAAGAAGAGAAGAGAATAAAGACTGAAACACTTTGAAAAAAACTCTTAGTAACACATTTATTAATTGGTATACATTATTCTTCGTGTATTTTCAGATATACATACACCTATGTATTACATGATGTTGATTATCAACATGCACGGCAGTGCATGAGCCAAGTTCTTCACGTCAGAAAACGTCAGCACTGCCAGAAGCATGTTATACAGGAACAAGAGTTTATGGCAAAATCGACGATTTGGGGGCCCCGTAAGAAAAAAGATGTTAAAGATAGGAATATGAGCTTTTGCCGTTAAGGAGATATGGTAAATATGTGCAGATGTACAAAATTTCATATTCGTATCTCAAACTATGTTCTAGTTGTGGACCCCTGAAATTGCACATTTTAGGCTAACTGACTCACTCACTCACTCACTCACTCACTGACTCACTCATCATATTGTTTAGGGTGTTTGGAGTAAGCTAGAAACATGAAATTTGGTATGAAGGTAGAGGATGATAAGTAGATAAAGGAAAAATTCCGACATTTTGAAAAGGTCGCCATCTTGGATTCAAAATGGCCGCCAAACCTAAAATTTCAAAGAATACACAGCCTAAACG
>JAGDQP010021729.1:691-26411 GCA_022664845.1 Lepisma saccharinum | reverse complement strand
AGAGAGAGAGAGAGAGAGAGAGAGAGAGAGAGACGGGGAGGGATAGAGAGAGAGAGAAGGAAAGAAAGAAAGAAAGAAAGAAAGAAAGAAAGAAAGAAAGAAAGAAAGAAAGAAAGAAAGAAAGAAAGAAAGAAAGAGACAGAACGCGGGAGGGGGTAGTAGCAACTGTTGCTGCACACACCTATATCGAGGGAGAGAGAGAGAAAAAAGATTAAACACTGAACCTGACACCCATGAATAATTAATATCTTTGCCTCTGACTTTTATAGTATGTAGTGTGTGTGTGTGTTTACTGTTTAGTTCAGTGTTTGGCCGCCCAGCACAGGGGAACTTAAATGTGAAACGGGTGATAGGTTGTTTAAAAGTTTTGTGAGGGGCCTTTCCGATCTCGTTCTGCAACCAAACAGTGACATTAATCTCCAGCAAAGAAATGATATTGTTAACTACAATCCCTCACACATAATCAGTTCTCCGATCCTAGATTTTCTATACGTTTTCAAATATCCATGGTATAAAAGTTCTAATGTTGACAAAAAGCCACATCCATTCGAGAATCAAGTGACCTTCTACTTTGGTGAATACAATAACTCTACATGTGATGAAATGGTTGTAATACTATGTGCATGGTATCAAGGAACAGTACGTTTACTACATTTTTGGTAGGGTGCCATTAGAGTGACGATCCTGTACCTTGAAACCAAGCAAGCAGCCAAGTTGCAGCTTTCATATTTGAATTCCTAATGCATTTGTATGACTTTATAAGGGCAGGTAAGCGTCAATAACGAATACTTCTGTTATTTTATGTAGATATGGATGTTACATAAACCATGTGGCAGCTTGTATGAATAATTTTTCTTATATATTTTGAATTTGGGGAAAAATATGGAACATCAAGATCATGAATAAAAATTTATATTTTGAAATGTCTCGCGTTATCCGCTCGACTACTCGTGCTTGGCCCTTCTATTGACGTACGTATATCAACATACATTTTATATCGGGCAGACCCTTCCGCTTGCATTTTCTTGCTCATGAAAAGGAAACAATTTGTCTTATTTTGGTATGTCTGTACATATGTAATGCTATTGGTGACTATTCCTACGTTTATGTGTTACATTACATCTTCAGCGACATTCACGTTGAAATGTTATACTCCTCAAAGCATTTTACGACCCAAACAAAATACACGTCTACTAATTTTATCCCCTCTACACACCTCCAAACTTTCAAGGTAATTTATAGATGGATGTTTTCTGTTTTGGCACTTTCACATCATATATTCTTGAACTTTGGAGGAAGGTAACCGCTTGAAACCGTTTTCGGATCGAAAAAAGATATGGATCTCCTGATTTAACTCTTAGATGCGCCTCATGGGTAAAAATAACCTCTACGATTTTTGTCTGTATTATCTCCAAAATAATTTGTATACTCTCGAGTCTCTCTGACGTCTTCTATAACTTTATTTGCTATACGGAAATACGTATTTTACCATAGATGGCCTACGTTTGTCCGATTGTGTCTCTAAAGGTTATAAATAGACGTTCTTTCCACAACATGTGTTACTTATGACCGAGATCTGATTTAAAGTGCTATCAACTTGTATCTAATTTTCAGTTTATAAAATTTCAATCTTTATAGTTGATACATTGCGTGTATTTGACAGAGTGTGTATGTGCGTGAGCAGCGGCGACTTGGAGCCCGAGCCTTCCATTCATACCCGCTCTCAGATTCTGTTTTGACATATGATACGGGATACGTGTTTTCTCTATCAGAGTTTACTGGATCAACATCCACTATTTGTATCACCTTTTATATAACCAAGATTGTGTGTGTCGTTATTAGTTTTACTTGTTCTCTTAATACCTGGAAACATGTTGCGTCCTTGTATTAAAATTGGTTGAATTAAACTCAAACAATCCTTACCTTAAAACAATTAACTTCTTACCTGTTCCATTTCAATTTAGGCAGCTCAAGGAAATGATGCTACGGTTAAGTCATAAATTTTTATAATTATTTTTCTTGTATGGAAATTCAAGAGATCGATATTTTATTATTTTTTTAAAAATATTTCTGCAAATACATTTCTTCTTAAAATTCATGGTTAATTCATTAAAGCTCAAAACATGATATGCTCTACTACATTTGGCACATCATCATATCTTAGCAACTAATTAACGTGAAGCAATTTTTTTATGTGATAGATAACTGTGTGTAGTTTGTGTATGTAACTGTGATAGATAAGAACAAAAAAAGTGGAGAGTCTTCCTAAATCTCTCCCATCAAAATCAGAAGCTAGAAGTATTTCGTGAAAGCTTTATTTTTTCAGAAAACATTTAGCCTTAAAATTAAAACCAATCCCTAGTAGATTATTAAGTTGGTCAACTCCTAGAACACTCTTTCCTTACTGTTCAGAGAAATCAGATTGTTTGAAAACGTGTTTTATACAAAAAACGTATCCCAATATAGAAAACGTTTCCAAAACAACCAACATTTCGTTGTTGTTAGAGTGAAAATAACAGTCGAAACCTCAAGGTATTTTTTGCGTTAAAGTATAATACCTAGAACTAGTTACTCTAAGTTGTAAACAATAATTACATACTTTGTTGCTGAAGCAAGAAAGAAGTTCCGAGATCTTAGAATTTTTGAATATTTCTTCAAAGCTGTGAGAGTTTCTGGACACCCTGTACAAACAAAATGTTAGTAATCTGTTGACATCATACACAACATATAAATATCTACCATATAAATAAACAACTTCTGTATGATTTGTCAAATGTAGTAGAGTACACCACGTTTCGAGTTTCAATAATTATCAAGAATGACATTTTTAGAAGCAATATCTTGCTGGATTTTTTCTGGAAAATGAAAGTGCACGACATTTAAATGTTCATAAAGAGAACATAGAAAAATATTTAATAAAATCTACGTCTTCAGAGGTACATATTCTGTCTGAATTGAGATGGAACGGGTGTGCTAGAATTAAATAAGGAGGGCACATTTTCACTCTGTCACCTTAGACCCCATATTTTGTAGTTGCGCTGTTCCCGGTTTGTAATCAAGCCTAAGCTAGGAATAGGATTATCTTATATGTGAAGAATTCTGCTGCCACATTAAGAAGGAATATTGTGCTAGCACAGTAACTTACGATACTTCCATTTCTATTCATCTTTACACGAGTAGTGATATAAAACCTAGCAAAAACACCAGAGGTGCAAAACGTTCAGCCCAGTTCATCAATTATAAAAGTGGTAAAATGAAGGATGGAAAGCGACGTTCCTTGGTGATAGTATGTACGAGTAATACTGGAAGTTGGCGCGAGGTGGCAAGGTTAATGATCTTCCAGCCATAAGGATGGTGGTGGTCCTAAACCCACCATGCCCGCCGCTAGCAACCCTAAGGCCATGAACATCATGAACTTTGCCACCTCGCGCCAATTTCCAGTGTTCCTCTTACATGCTGTCGCCAAGGAACTTGGTTCATCTATCCTCCATTTCACCTCTTTTTATTGCTGACGAGCTTGGTTGAACCTTTTGCATCTCTGGTGTTTTTGCTTAGATTTCACAGTTTTTTGTATGTGTATAATATACAGTATATACGTATAATCGCTTCGCTTCGCTGGGAATGTTGCCCCAATCCCCGTGAATGGGCTTCACCCTCTTTATCGTAATAGGCTCTCCGGGGTGCTGCGCCCTCATGGTGCAGATCTTCCTCCACAGCCCCCATATGGAAAGTTTGCCCAATTTATTGTAACCTAAGCGTGATGGTACACCTTCGAACCAAATTTCGTTTCTCTAGTTTCATTGGTTTGGAAAATGTATTTTTGGACGACCATTTTTTATTAAAGATGGTGACTTTTTGACGTTTCTTATACTGGCTTGACCTACTCGTGATACTACACCTTCATACCAAATTTTATTTTTCTACCCCGAACGGTTTGTAAAATTGTTTTTGCGGGGGCATTTTGAATCCAAGATGGTGACTTTTTCAAAATGTTGTAATATTTTCCTTAACTACGCTTGATAATACACCTTTATGCTAAATTTTGTATTTCTAGCACAAACAGTGTGGGAAATGGATTTTTGGGGCCCTCAATTTTGCATCCAAGATGGCGTCTTTGGAGATATTTACTAATATTTTCGTAACTTACTAGTGCCGTTGTACCTTCATACCAAATTTAATACTTTTCGGTTAGCCGTTTAAGCTGTGTATACTTTGAAGACCTGAATTGCAAAATATCTCAAGTCCACCCTAGTATATTTTTTAGGAGGAACTAAAAACAGTCCACGGTCTTCGCATGTTACCCTATTCAGTGCAAATTCTTTTGTGTTAAAATTAATGATTTCCGTGGTGGGATTAGGATGTAATATTTATGCAAGTGGGGAGTCCGTGGAACATAGATACCGAAGAACAGAAAAAATGCAAATACAAAAAAAAGTGGACTTGCGATGTTTTTCAATTGATGTCTTCAATTTTGCATTTGGCTGCCATTTTCAATCCGATATGGCGACTTTTTCAAAATATCGAAATTTTCTCTTTACCTACTTCTCATTGATGGTAAATTTCATATTTCTAGCTTATTGCGAAGGTTGAGTGAGTGAGTGATAAGTGTGAATGAATGATCCTTTTAGACTAAAATAGGCAGATTTGAGGGGTCCACAACTCGAATATGCTTTAAGCTGCGAATATGAAATTTTGCACACCTGCACATATTATTTACCATATCTCTTTAACTTCGAAAGCTCATATTCCCATCTTTAACATCTTGTTTCTTACAAGGCCGATCTCGTCATAATCTTTTGTTCCTCTATAACACGCTTCTGACAGCACTGTCGTGTGTGGTGCAGAACTTAGCTGCATGTTTATACTTAATAATTATCCCCTGGTACTTTTGTCAACTGAAAAATATTTTGTTCTTTATGATACATAGAGCTAAGGTGATTAACCTTGTTATATTTGTATATGGGCACACTAGATTGAGCTACAGATTTCAAGTGGTTTAACTAAAAAATGTTTCTCTGGGTTTCAATGAAGTACTTTACTTTAGAAGCAGCAGAGCAAATGATAAATCTACCCACTTCATGAAATGTTCTTTTTGTTCTTAACTAAACTGTGTACATAAAAGAACGTTTGTAATGAAAGGGATTAAACTTTAACAAGCATCATGGCCTCAGCTTGGCAGAGAGATTACCGCTATCGCTTTCTTTCCAAGTGGTCATGGGTTCGATATTTTAGGGGTCCATTGAACGGAGCTCTCTTTTGCAAAACCTGAAGACTCAACAGCTTGCTAGGAAGTTAATAATAACTTATTCAATCTCACAAATATCACAACCAATCTATTTATAATACATTATTAAAAACATTCAAAAATATTGAATATCCCGTAAAATATTTTACGTCATAATTTATATTATTTTTAATTTGCGACGTTAATTCATTAAAGAAACCATAGTGTACTTGCCCCACAGAGCCAATGCTTCTTTTTCCTGTAAAATTATGTACAATCGAAGTACAAGTTTAAAAAAAAATCATTTAGATTAAGATATTACCATGATACCAGAAAACATTTTTTTCTGGATTACGTAAATAGTTTGTATAAGGAGGCTATGGAGAGGAAAGTTTTCCGTTCAGTTCAGAATCAAACCCGCGTCCATAACTTGCAGGACAGATCTTCAGCTCGTAAACTGTTAGCAACACAAAGACGTCCTGAGCACAAATCGTATTCGTCAAAGCTTACAAATTAAACAAATATTGCAATGCTATTTAATCATAACAAGCAGTATCAGTATTACTGGAAATGTAACAGAAGTAAAAGGAAGTGGTACTAAAAGTAATTGAATTAATAAAAGGAAAAATGTCTTGCAAAATTATTCTTTATTGATCTTTGGCAAAATATCGTTGAACAGAAAGATGCTGGATGTAAAATGTGTAGTAGTTATTTGGTCTTCATACATTACATACATCTCTACAGTTCGTTTGGTAGGATTATCTTATTTTGTTAAGAATTTCTTTACACCTTCACTGGAAACTAGAACAAAAGAATAAATACATCATTAGAGATTGAATGTTATCCAAAAAATGCCAAGATTTTTATTTGCTGTACAAGTACCTTTTAAGATAGCGTTTAGGAATATCTCCTGTAATAATCCTAAACGTTCAAATGTAGTTAATTATTGACATTTTGACAATTACCATGTTTTATCTTACACCACTGTCTCTTAAATTTAGGATTTTAAACAAGGAATTGGCTGCTTAGATATCATTACCAATTACCTCGTATAAGCATTCAGCGTGCGGTTTTTTGATTGTTTCAGAATGCTTAAATGATTGTATAACATGCACTTAAGAATTTATCTTGTTTTTTCTTCTAGTACAGAATTCATATAGATTTTAACACGTTTAAATTATTTGATCACTAGATTAAAATTTAAGTGAAAAACAAACGATATATCAGTAGACCGATCTCGTAAGTCATTCGTAACAAAATATTATCCAACGTGTCTATAGTTTGTTTTTTGTATCTTAAATCCCTTCAGTTACTTTGATTTCAATTTATATTTTACGTAACTAACTTTCACCGTTCGAGAAACTTACATTCAGATGCTAAACGACATAAAACAGATGATATATTCCCTCCTTTTTCTGAAATATTTTAGTACTCAGCCGCACGTATGAAAGAGTATAATCATAATAGGAAATGGTATTCATTTACAAATATGAAAATAAAAATTGTAATCATTTTTTCTTACGTTGACGTTAATAAGTATGATTTAGTAGCTTTAGTTTTAAAGCCCTTTTTTGTCTATTACTGAACCCTTTCTATATTTTTTCAAAATGGAAGTAAAAATTAACATTGTTTTGAGCGTGATGAGTATTGATTTCCTGTGCGATAAAATTATACTTATTTTTTACAATTAAGTGCAACTGATGCACATGTCTGTTATGTGTTTTTTTCTGATTTCGAATCAATAAACAAGATGAGAAGTTTGCTGAATGCAAGGAAAGTAAGAGCAGCCTAGAAGTACATAAAATCTTCCTCCGAAGACTGCATGCCGTATGTTGAGATGAACATTGCAAAGAGCAAAGCTGAAGCTACGGCTACTACAGCCTCAAGGGTGCATAAGTTAATTATCGATAAACTTGTTAAAAATGCATTAGATTTTTCATCCATATAATCTTTCATAAATA
The DNA here is from genome assembly GCA_022664845.1 of Lepisma saccharinum. NCBI lineage: Eukaryota > Metazoa > Arthropoda > Insecta > Zygentoma > Lepismatidae > Lepisma > Lepisma saccharinum. Next base: position 19,226 of record JAGDQP010021729.1, on the reverse strand, counting down.
AATCTTCGGGAATTTGCCAAAGCGTGTAAAGGCAACAACGGCTAATTTATATGAGGTGAGCTTTACGTTGGCAATCTTACAAAATTCATGGTATTACATTATCATTGAATAGTTTTGGTTACCAGGGAGGAATGAAAATTCAATTGAAATTTTAACTTTACGTTGTTACAACAAACGGTGATGTTACTATTTGATAGATGTGGGTAAAAGGTTCAAAAAACTATTTATTTTGTTTAAATGCATGAGGATTCAGCAACTGAGTAAATTTCATTAACGTTCCTTTCCACTTCTCATGAATCAATTAAATAATTCCGATACTTTTCTTTCATTATTAGCAAAATAATAACTTTAACGTTATCTCGCCCTGATTTTAATATGTACCCTTACGTGCAATTAAAATTTGTTTCGAGGCCACTAAGCTACTTTGGCTCAGCGTGGATGGATGATGATGAGATGATTAGTGAAATGAAGAAAGTGGGAGGAAGAGGGAGAACCCGGGGAAAACCCACGCACACGGTGTTTGTCCACCACAAAGCCCACTGGCACAACAACAAGCTGCAGTTGCGATTCCAGTAACAATCGCAAAGGCTACGGTGCTTTTATACACACGCGTTATTTTTTTAATAAAATAGGCTGGCAACACTGCACTGCTACACCAATCAAGACTGTTGTTTCGGCGGCTCAAGACCTTTCGAACGACACTTCATGCATGTCTCTACATATCATGGCTCATGAGATGTTTTTATGGCATGATCTCTCAACACTGAGAAAGGGGTTTACCAGCTCGGCATGCAGCAACAATTCCTTTTGAGTCGAATAATATTTATACCGATTTTGGTGCTGCGATGACAAAATAATGGAAGGAACGTGAAAATAATATAATTTTATAGAAAACAGGCTGGCAACACTGGTGAGTGGGTTGCTTGGCAACGTTGGCCCTGTCAATGTTTTTCTATTGTGTCGAATAATATCAATGTCAAGTTTGACGCTAGGTGGAACTCAATTGAAGCAATTTGAAAGATTCACTTTTAGAAAATGGGTTGGAAACACTGAACCACTGCACCAATCAAGATTCTTCTCAGGACTCTGAGCGAGTCTGTCCGTAAGATCTTTCCAATGCTACCTCAAGCATTGCTATACAACTTGTAGTTTCTGATATTTAACTTCTGAATACGGATAGACGAACACAAACCATGAGTGCAAAAAGAAAGTCCCTTTAGTTATAGTTTATCTATAAATTGACCTTAAAATGGACAACATTCATAACTGGTGACAAAAAAGGGTGAACACACTTGAATCATACAGTTGTTCCTTCTTGTTCTTTTACAAATATATTGCAACGTTATTTTCGTGTAATTTAAACTATTAAAATAACTTAGAAATACACAAATATTTTATGCAAAATGTTCAAACTTACCTGTCACCTTTCTAGATTGAATATGGATTTAGGAGATGGAGATATCAGCACAGTTTCTCCATTCTTCCTGTGGTCCACAACCCATTCCGAATGAGCCATTTCCACAGTCTCCCCATTGATTACCTGTTAAAACGAAAACAAAAGTACATTTTTAATTATGTTTCTAAGATTTCGCTGTGTTAATACAAGTACAGTAGTTATTTTTTGAGTGACGCTAGATTTGCATTTTCGTTCAGCAGTGTCCTAAATTATTAAAGAACTAAATTGGATTGATCATTAAATTTACGTTACAAAGTATTCATGTGATATGTAGTAAGAGAAAATCAAGATATGTATGCAAATCTCGACTGGAGCACTGCAGTTGAAGAAATCTCACTAATGTAACATATATTTCAGGAACAGAACAAACCATTTCACTCTATTTTTGAAAAGTTCATATAATTTACATTTGCATGCGTTAAATTGTTCTTCACCATTCTCATTGCACTCCAACGTATAACTATCACATTAGAAATAACTCTTGAATCTAACGTCAATCTCCTGAATCTAACGCCAATCTCATGAATCTATCGTCAACTTTCGAAATTTTTATTAGTTCAGAAGGGCGGAAGAAATAACTTTCTATAGAAATTAGCTATTTTCTATAGACACACTAATTTCTAACTTCGTGGTGAAATGAAATGTACATTGATAGTAGAGCCCATATTGCGCAACACGTAGAACAGGGATTGAATTTACTATACACTCAGTTCCTTCTGGTTACGGTTCCAGAAATTTGATACAATATTAGGAACGAGCGCAAATAAGTATCACGCAGTTGGCCATGCCAACATAGTTTCCTAGTTTCCAGTATGTTACATCAAATGAGTCATAATTGGAAACTTCTCCAAATGAAGACTCACCAAGTTAGGTCACCATCACACAAGCAACGGGATTAGCCGATAGCCGGATATCCTACTCTTACCCTAGACTATTTTTAAAATTTATCATACAAAGAGTAGGTAAGATTACAAATTCAAATATGAATTATTGGAAACAGAAACGATAACACGGTGTAATTAATGTATGGAATTGAACAACCACAACAATGATACTGGTGATGTAACGTGTATTTAAATAATATTATTGTAATATAGAGTTAGATTCCTATTATTTCAATTAGTAATTGGTCATAGCAAGAATATATCATCATTAAAGCATCTAATATCATACGTTTATGAAGCTACTTATCGCTGAAAAATATTAATTTGCTGTCTTATTTATATCATTGTACCGTGGCATATCTACTTGATTCCACGAAACATTTTGTTTGTTAAGATGTTATGGCCATCTCCGTTTCCACAATTCCACCGGTCATATCCAAAATGAAAAATAATACGAAAGAAAAAAGAAGCTTTAGCTGGCTGTTTTTCTTTAACGCAAATCAGTGAAACATTAATTGTTTTCAAAAATAGACATCTTCCAAATTGGACATGACTGATTCTTTGACCAAAAGTTGTATACAATCTTACTTCTTATTTCTGTTATGCTACACAAATAAAATGTAAGTTTGTAAAGGGAAATAGATTTGATCTTACTTTTCACTGAGCGCTTAAATTTTTGCTAAATCAATAATTTCATGGCATTTTCTAATTAGTGGATTTATGTTGTTAATCTGTCATTTTAGGTTTCAATCAATGCAGACTATTGATATAAGATTAGCGTTTGAGTTCTAGAAAAGAAAGGAAAGAAAAGCAAAATTACTTACCATCACGATAGAACCACTGGAAGACACATCTATCACAAGTGAGTCCAGCGGGAAGCTTGACTTCCATTGAGTACACTCCACTGTTGTTGTTGTCATCCTGACTCAGAGCATGTCTGGTTGTTCCATCAGCAAACTCCAGAAGATTTTGGTCGAAGCATGATTGTTCTTCAAGTTGATTGGGATCACTCAGTTTACAGATACGATATTCCATCCAGCCAGCGTGAGTAGCTGTGAAGTTAATTTGTACCTGCACAGTTTGACCTTCTTTGTATTCACGACCAACAACTCCCAAACCGTAGGTTCCTCCGTTCTCGTTGGGTCGTGGGCGTGCGAGAGCGTAGTTGTCACCACAAACTCCACAGTTACCTCCATTCTGCTGCCATTGGACCTACAACAAAGAAGAGGACGTATTTCTTAGCAAGATCTGATAACAATGAGATTAGTGAAGTACTTAATAGATAATATTTTTCTAGACTTTCTAGTAATCTGGATTTAATTTTGGAAATTTCAGCTTAGTTATTACTTCGACAACTGTTATTAATTTGTTCTCCACTGTTGTATTTGCTGCAAAATATATTGGATATCCTCTTCTTTATTTCGACGTACAAGTAAATTGCAATGAATATCAATGCATCAGTTTTATGTGATATAATTCATTTTAACGTATATGCATTAAAATCAGAATAGTTCAAATGAAAAATTAAATAATTGCATTTTGTCTAGCGGCGTTACTGATGTTAATCGTAATCATTTGTAGTAAAAAAATGTATTCTCAAAATCTGATTTTCACTTTAACGCGTCGTTTATGATTTATTCAAATATATTAATATCATTTACTTCGGTTAAGATTAAATTTCTCGGCTCTACTATAGGTTGAAATTTTTGTATCTCCAAAATAAATTTTCAAGTAAATTCCAACCCACGCTTTGATTAGAACTCTTAATTTAAAATGATAACCCTCAAGTAATTTTCCCTCTGTAAGTATTTCACGTTCCCATAGACTGGTCTAACGATTCTATGAATTCTATTGAGCCATTACACTAACGTTTATACCTACAAGCAGCAATAGCTGTCCCAAAAGACTTAGTTTTGAGTGTTCGTCTAAGCAAGTCTCTAAACGTTTATAAGCCAGTGCAAAAAATATTTATATAATCTATATGTTTATGTATGAAAATTGCAAATCTTCTAAGAAATAAGGTTTTGAAGCATGTTATCCGCAGCTACCTTATAAATAATCTTGTTTAGAAGTTTTGGTTAATCCTCAAGCATTATCATCTCTATAGTTGTCCAATATTTCTGCTAGTGCTTTGGCAAACATTATCTACTTTGACAAATTTTCTAAATCATTTCATAACTCTTAATACTCACTCCCATAGATCCACAGTTTAATCCATTGTCGTTGTAGTTTGGTGGAGTACTGAATCCAAAGCGCCACATGGATGACCTCATAGGTGGCTCTGCCATGAAACCATGGCCAACCACCTGGTGGACGAGGAGAGAGCCGAAAAGGAACAAGACGGTGCGGATCATCTTTGTTGTTTGCTGTGAAATGTTTCACTGACAATACATGGAAGTTTTACCCATTTTATACCTCTTCCACTATTATCAAGCTGGATCTTTAGATAAAGATATTATTCATTCAATTGTTTGTGTGTCCTTGGCATTAGGCACTTGAAATTGACCCTTAAATCACGTTTTAGTATGTTTGCGCATACCTGACTACACGCATGGTTTGAATAGAATCACATGATAAAATTGTTCTGTTCATATATGGACTGTTATATTATTATCACACAAAGGATATCGAAGTTAAATTTAATTTTTACTTCCCAAGTAGATAGCAACATATTGATAATAAGTACTGATCTTTAGTTAGCTAGTGGATTAAGTATTATTCACTTCTCAAATATATAGATAATCTAAGAACAACTGATTGGTAAAATTTTGAAATATCCAAGTCTTGGAAAAAGGTTTCATAAAAATTTGAGTAGGAAGTCTTGGAAAAATAATCTTGGAAGTCTTCTCACTGCTATTTTTAAATACGCAGATCAGGCTGGACTGATTAGCTTTAACTAGCTTTGTTCTGCAATATTTTTAATTTGAATTGTATTTTTGGCATTTAGGCTTCTAAGGCTTAGGCCGGGATAAGAGGGAGGGTTCGGGAAAGTGTCGGCCGGGACCTATGTTGAAGGTTTCATCACTGGAGTGACTGAGGAAAAACGCTGGAAAAGTTTCAGTCAGAATGGTCGACCGCTGGGATCAATCACATGACCTCCCGAATGCTACGCCAAGGCTTTACCGTGGAGCTAAGGCGGCTTGGTTTGTTCTACAATAGAACTGAAATGAAGATGCTGTTTGCCAAATTTTAACCAATTAAATTCACTTGACTAAAAGCCGTTGTGTGTACTGCCTTTAAGCTAATTATACACGTTATGCATAAGTGGCTGTGTGCTTCTGTTAGATTTTTTCAACATGGTCCTATTGAAACACCATCATTAAATTTTGTACATACATTCTAATCAAAAGCACATTGAATATACGCGTATATATTTTTCAAAAGAAATAAAAATTTCGATTTTGAATTTCTCAAAAAAACTTTTTTATTTTATTGTCGAAAAATATAAAGATTAATCTAATGTAATCAATAGCATTGCAGCTCTTGAAAATATGAAACGAATTTTGCAAATTTATGCTGTCTAGGACAAATAGATTTTGTGTTTCAGGGTTTTAAAGGTGTCAAGCCACTTCAAAAATCAATCGAGTATTTTATCTTTAACAATTTATAACTCAAAAACCAAGAACATGGGATTTTGTATTTTTGAGCACATAGATGCATAGAACACAACTACCAAATATCACACATTTTGTAAAACCTAAGGTCTAAAATTATGTTTTTATTATTTCATTTGGTATTGAATAACTCTCATACAAAATTAATAGGATTTGAAAGTAAACTTATACGTATTTATTCCGAACTGTTTCCGTCATAATCAGAGTTATTGTCCCTCGAAACTTTAAAATAGTAAATTTGTTGGAAATAGAATGATTTTTCAAAATTAATCCGCTTCGTATTGTCTCCACCCTCGATTTCAAGATCACAATCAAATTCTACTTCAAGAGACCGTCCTTCGAAACCTCTAAATATGAAATGTCACGAAAGAATAATTATTTAAAATCAGTACAAGAGTGACTCAAGAATTCTACTCACAAAAGAAGTTATATCAATTTTGCGAGTGATTTTCTTTGTGTCACTATAACGGAATTGTAATAAAATTAAGAGACTGAGTATCCTCCCTTCCCCTAAAGTGATACAAAGAAAGTCACTTGCAAAACGGATATAACTTCTTTTGTGAGTAGGATTCTTGCATCACTCTTCGCTTTACCCCGAACGGATTTTTGTACTGATATCACTTATTTTGTAAGGCTGCATATTAAAAAAAAAGGTGAATATTCTTCATACAAAAGGTCGATTTCGGACCATGGTAGGCTCCGTATCTCGGCAACGGTAAGTCCTATCACAAAATAAGCATCAGTTTGCTTCTACGAGGCCCGCAATTGGCCCCCGAAACCCCGTAGTACAAACCATTTTTTTTCCAAAAGCAAAAGGACAGACAGAATGACAGAAGCCCTTTTCTATCATTTATGAAATTTCTGTGATTAGGCTAAAAAAAAGTCATAACTTTTTAACCCCTTCGCCGATTTTGACATGTGAATCACCATTTGAAAGGTATTGAAGCGTAGTTCACGATTACGGAGGTTTCGACCATCTATATGGTCTGGGGTCAGTGCTATCACCAGAAATATAAAATTCTGATTTTTCTCGAACCGCCATAGGGGGACCCAGGGAAGTTCTACCTACCCATTTTTTCCCTGTGTTTTGAGTATGCCAAAGAGCTTTCTAATGCAAGTTCAAGAATCCAAATCGGGCTTATAGTTCGCTAGATCCGAAATTAGCTGTATATGTGTGAGTGCTGCTAACAGACTCGTTTTTAGCGTCTCTCGAAGAACTACCGTTCTTTGTGATTATGAACCAGTTTGAGCCTTGGATTTTGGAATTCAAAACTGATGACTGCAAACTATAACATTACACCCACCGATGTTCTTTAATTGGCGAATTCTCATTCGAAATAAATTATATTTACTACTAAAGAGACGTGGATGTGCAGAAAATTTAGGTTCAGTCTTCGTAGTGCAAATAAACCGAATCTTCGTGAAAAAACACTACAGTCGACGAGCATATCGTGGCATGGTCCATGATAAATACTACCCTAAAAGTCAGGTCATCACTCTGAGTTATTCGTAGTCTTTGTGATGAAGTTCGTGGGCAGAAACTGGTCATGGAGACGTCAAGGGACTCAAATATTCACCAGGATCACGCCCCTTCTTATTCCGATCATATCATCAATGAAATACATGTGAAAGATCTTACAGGTTCAGAAAATGCCTAACACTCCATGCGACACCTAAGACTACCAGATTAGAGAAGAGATGATATAGTATAGGACAATATTCATTCTACCTAAGTTATATTACGACTTTGAAAATTTCTTCCAGTTAAGCAACCATCTTCGTCTTAAATATGTGCACTCGGAATGGACCTGCTTTAAAGAATATATGAATTAAAGACCATACGTTTGATATTTAAATGTGTTCAACAATTTTGCTCAGTATATTTACCCAGCTCCTTTAAAGCGATCTTGAATTTCTGAATTCAAGCAGTCATTTTATACTATGGTCCCAAACACTATTTAATATTTCAAACTATATAAATTTAAAAAATTTGGAATAATGTTTTTTTTTTTTTTTGAATTGAGGCCATTCTGGACTTCGCAATCCAAACTTCAATAATGCTGCGGTGCATCAGTGGAGTCCCCGGTCGAATCCCGGCTCTTGCCATGTGGCCTTTGTGGTGGACAAATACCGTATGCGTGTCTTTTCACGGTTCCTCCCACTTTCTACATTCCATCAAATCTCTCATCATCATGCATTCGGCCTGAACCAAAGTTTCCTTTAGGCTTTAAATAAAATTAAAACTCAAACTTTTGATACCGATAAAGCACACTTCGCACTCATAGGAATTCTCAACATGAAATTTGACGAAAAATGAACTATTTTTGAAAGGTAATGTGCTCTCTCTTGAGATTTCTGAATTAAACAATTTAGCACTCATAATAGAATTCGACACCATTGGAAGGCTCTAGATTTAAAAGTTAATTATAATAAAACCAGAAGAAACCTCCGTAGCCTATTTAAGATAGATTAACAACACTGACAACTGGGACTGATGTAGGCTGACTACTTACCGTTTCATGTCAATTTTTAGTGCGGATTCAACCAACCGTGTAAGAGCCATTTGAAAAATTTACTTTATGGTAAGGTTTGTAACATTGAGTATTGTGCTACTTGGGGATCCAATGTATTTTTCTGTCAGGTCGAATTATGCTTAGAGTCATTTGTTCAAAATTGGCCTAATGGACAAATACGACCACCTCGACATTCATAGCATCGTTACTCATAAATGAAAGTGTTCGAGTAACTGCTTTGAACGTTTTCGTTGTCAGGAGTCTTTACTGTAAGTAGACTGTAAGAATTGAATTTTAATTTATTTTAAGGCCTTTAGGCAACTATGGCTCAGGCCGTATGGATAATGATGTGATGAGTTGGTGGAATGAAGAAAGTGATAGGAAACGGGAGCACCCCGAGAAAAACCACGCACACGGTGTTTGCCCACCACAAAGTTCACATGGCACGAGCAGGGATCGATCAGACGATCCCTATCCCCAGAGGTGAGCGCTCTACCAACTGAGTCACCGTGGCCGCTATACTGTAAGAGAGAGAGAGAGTTGTTCCATTACGTGAGATTCGGTCATAGATGCAAAGTTATGTGTAAAATTAAGGTAAATTTTTGGTATGATCTAAAACAAGAGTTTCTTAATAGGATGTGACAAACATAGTACTTTGGTATTGTTGGAAAATTAACCTATTTTACTCGAATCATTACTAATTGTTGTATCCGATAACACTGCATTCTTTTACCGAGATCGCACACACCAGGAACAGTGACGAATTCGAAAGTAGGTGCATGTTGAGGTAAGTTCACCGTGCCTGTGAAGTATGTAATCGGGGTAAGGGGACCCATACTTCTCACATAGATACTAATTGTAAATTAATGTTTGAAGTTACTGCGTGAATACATAGATGGATTAAGTACGACGAATTGAACAATGCTTTGCTAAGAAACACGAAGTAATTAGAAATTGTACTTTACTACGAAAATCCCCAAAAAAGGGGCCTGATAGGCATGAACAATTATCTAAACAAATTTTAGGAGAGGATCATCAAGATAAATAATTATTATTTTGAATTTACAGTAATTCATAAACATTCCTCACTAAATCCATTTCCTCAAATGTTTTTCGTGTATTATTATTCTTCATTTCCCCAAAGTTCTGACACAAATTCGAGGTTATTCATAACACTACTGACGCAGTGATGCTGATATTTATAATCTTTGTTTATTCTTTTCTCGGGCTTAATGTTTGTCAATTAGCATCTACGACTTCAGAACAGGAATTGGACGAACAATGATATGAGGATGGAAGTGTCGCCAATCCCACATGTCACTAGTAAGACTAAGTTAAAACCACAGGAAAATTCCAACCATAATGAGTGGCAATGGGATTTAATGTTTGTGCCTTCAGCATTAAGGAATGTTAAAAGCAGTGATGTAAGGCAATGGAAGAAGTTCAGACAACATCAAAGATTTAAATTCGGAAAGACGCCGGAAGTAAAAAGATTCTTAAAAGAATTACGTATTAATGTGGTAAGTGTGATAAGTATTATTAGGGAATTATTGGTTTCATTGCAAGAATTGTGAATTGTGGTTTCATGATGATTGTTCCGGGTATGAGGAGTCCAGAAGCTAAGGGTCACAAGTGAAATTGGCCAATAAAATCAGTTCAAAGTAATCTCTTATCTATAACCTGAAATATATTTGATACAAACTGTCATATTCTGTACATGGACACACCAAGGTTCAAGATTTCTTTCTACAAAGCATGACAATTTTCTGTCTCATATATTTTGTGTTATACATAAAAGATTACTGGAACTTTTGTTAGTCGCCAATGTCACTTGTGCCCCTTGGCTTCTGGGGTCGACGTGCATGGTGTTGACAGGTGAACGTAGAGTTTGTATTATAAGCAAATAGGTTCCATTAATGATGACTTCATACGTTTCATGCGCTGATTCAAACACAGGTCATCTCGTCATTATGTCATTTAATATTTCTGTAATAATATGTAGTTATTACAGGTTTCGCCCACTCATTCAAACATAGGTGGGAGGCGGTATAATATACCCACATTTTTTTAGAATTAGTGACGGGCACACGTATTCATATTTTACCATCGATTATTTATTAATATGTTCGCTCCCAAGAACTGGCGGGCAAAGAACATCCCTTCTAAACCCAACCCTGGGTTCGCCGCTGCCTCTAAAAAATTGTGGGAACCAAATTGTCAGTTTGTTTGCACTATTCTAAGGTATAGTTTTGGCAGTGTACTTTGCACACATTCGAATTCGCTTTAATTCTGTCATGAATATACATAATAACTAAAGTATTAATGTCGTGCTGTAAAGGTAAGATACCAACATAGTAACAGTAGTTATTATGCCTATCTATACCTAGTTATTTAGTTACAATTTCTCAAAATATCCTTAATGGAAGTATCTTTTTGAAAATGACTACAGGGCGAGAGAGTACAGATGGTGCGAATGGACAGACGCTGAATCTCATGAATAGTGACGAAGGATTATTCCGTTTGCTCCAGTCTTTCACAATTTAGAAGAATATTCAACAGAAAACAAAAGCATGTGATTTGCTTCCCGGTAAAACCGAACTTCAAAGCAAACCACCACTTTAACCTTACAAGGACGTATCAGTTAAGTGAAATATTATATCATGAGGATTGTGTATACATAACAAATATTATGAAGGTAGCAATTAACACAGTTTTAAAGACACAGTTTTCCAGAAGCTTGCCATTTCCACTTTGTTAGTTGTTTCCAACATTTAGAAGATTCTTAGAACTCATGAATACAAAATTCCTACATCACTAATACCAAAACATAGATAAGAAACATCCTATTGATTGAAAACATAAAGCCTGCGGGAAGAAACTTCAAGGTTCCAAGCGGATCGCATACAGGAGACTTCCTTTTCATCATATCGCCATCTAAGTACTGGACAAAATGAAACAAATGTATACTATTTATAACAGATCGAGCTGTGAGTCTAATTAAGAAAATGCGAGAGGATTTATACGATAATAATGGTGCCGAACACTACAAGAAGTGTCCGAGCTGTCGGCATGGTACTTAGAGAGTAGACAATGAACACCTTCTAAACGGACTCATTATGGATGAGCAAACACAAATAAACATTAAAATAATGACATTTATTGAAGGTCGTAGCTAAGTTAAATTCTTAGAATACGCGGTTATTAAAACAAAATCTGGATTTGTATAGGAGAGATGTCAATACATCTCGTCCACGTCTAAGTTCTGAATCATGATGCGAATATGAATTGAATCGTACGTTTGAAGAAGGAAACAAATCCAAAAAGCTGTTTTGTGGGAAATTAACAAAAAACTGTATAATATGTTTATTATTTATTGAAAGGAAACAATATTGCTACTGAATATTCAAAACGGTCTTCTGATACTTTCGTACTGCTCAGACAGTTTACAAGTATTGTATTTTTTCCTGTAGAGTTAAAAAAAATGGTGGATTTGTTTCCATCTTCAAACGTATGGAAACACGTCTGCTCATTTTTAAGTGCTGAGACGTAAGCATGGAAAAATCGACCAGGAAATGAAGAAAAACGCAATAAAAACCTTCAAATGAATGTTATTTACAAGAAATGTATGCACAATAAACTTGAAAGTTACAAGTATACGTCTTGTGGGGTATCGTTGAGCAGCTCTTGATGAATAATCTACAAATCAATAAATAGTTTCTCGATAGCTCTCATATAAGACGAAATTTAAATTTTTGAAATTAAAAAAAAACTTCGAGATCTACCTCAGCCTGTAAACCTACCGAAAGGGATTTTTTTTATTGCACGCAAGATTAATTCGTGTTTTCACAATGCGCTCTTCCTGTCGCTAATCACAAGTGCCCTATTGTAGTGTTTCAAATACAAGAAACTCCTCTTACGGCAGGATCATCGCACAGGCGCATTACTCCTTCACCGTAAATGAGACTGACAAGCAGACAGTTTCCAATTATCAATTTAGTGGATTGGTAGCATGTCGGAAAGCTAATACGGAGAACCCAAGATCGAATCATGGTGTGATTTTCTTTTTCTTTTTGTTTTAAGAAAAAAAAGTTTCTCTTTTCATATATATATATATATTTACAAACGCATTGAGCTCCTGCGTAGCCTAGTCGGTAGCGCGCTCGACTTCAGTGCGAGCGGTCCCGGGTTCGATTCGCGGTGGGGGTTCAAAAATTTTGGTGTTGACCCAGCATCGTGGGGACAACTGGGGAGCTGCAGTGAATAAAAGACAGTGGCGATCACAGTGAGGGCTTCGGCTCTCCTCTCCCAACCCGTTTAGTCAGCGTGAGAGCAGTAGACCAACTCCTCCCTTCGGGGAGAGGCCTCATTCAGTAGTGGATTGAATATGGCTGTGATTTTTTATTATATAAACGCATTAGGAAATTTAATACAATTAGTGACCAAGGGCACGTAGAAGTTTGGTAAAGTCAGGTATGGTGTTCTCTTTTATTGCACACGCGACTGAATCGTGTTTGAGTCAGACTGAATCTTCGAAAATAGGCCTTCTTGTTTTGAGACGCTAGTGGCTTTGTTCCCTTCTTCAAACTGACTAATATTTCCAAGGCCAGATGAATCATTCTATAACTAGCTATCGTTCTTTTCTTCTACCTTATGATAAGCGGGTATAACTTGAGGTGCGTTTTTAGTTAAAAACTAATTTCGATTTTTTAGTATTTGTTCACTTCTTCAAATTGCTGGTTCATTTTTTCTAAATTATGTGAATTTTATAAACTATTAAATGTGCGTACTGTTTTCACTGCCTCAAAGGAAGACAGAAGTCTACTAGCAAGACCACAGCTTTCCTTCGAAACTACGAAATAAAAAGGAGTTTCTCTTAAAAATAAAAATACAAAATTTGGTGAAGGAGTACCGAACCTGGGACCACTGAATCCCAAGTCCAATGCCTTACCCACTTTTTTTTACCATTTTATTAAATCTGAATTGGACTACAGAATCAGAATAAACGGAAAATATTACAAAAAATGTTAAGTGGAAATAAAGTTATAAAACAAATTACACAATAACATTTCAAAATAACCTATTTAAAATATAAATAAAATATAAACCATTTTAAAAATAAAAACTTGCCTTGAACTGGTATCGAACCCGGGACCACTGTATTAAACTCCGACGCCTTATCCATTACTTCACGTAGCCAACTACCAACCAGTATTTTCTGAGAGCTCTTTATATCAATTCCGTACACGAGTAACAGACGCTATTAATTACGTAGTGTTCACACATCATGGTTGTCCTCTCTGCAGACAAGTCTCTGCCATTTTGTTCCGTTCTCCCAGCAGTTCTGTTTGTTTAGAAAACAGGAAACAATGTGTTTTACCATTAACAAGCTTCGGAGAAAAATAGCAGCTAAGCCAGTAACTGCTATTTTTATCGGTTGTAGCAGTCATAGCAATTTATCCCATGTAGCAGTGAGAAATAGCTGTTACGCTAGTTTTGCCCATCTCTATTCCGCACCTATTTTTGAAGGTTTTACTAATGTTTTTTTGCTTTCTTTGTGTATTGTATACATGCGCCATCCCTTCCAGATATCAAATCCGGCATAAAGTAGATTTTCACATTTTTGGCGTTTATTGCCTTCTTCAAACTGCCGATTCAATTTAGTTACAAATTAAACATATTAAATATAAAATAGCAAGAATACAAATGAGTTTAAAGAGAGCTCCAAATACCAAATTATACCGAATCAAATACATCTACCAACTTCGTTAATTTAGAGAGAGCAACACACCTTTTGAATTTAAGATGTTTCTGATGTGTTGATATGTCGAATGATATGCACTTCGTATTCAAAGTTCGAACTATCACTTTCACTGTATGAGTGGTTTAATCGTATTTAATTGTAATTCTTCTGAGTCCAAAACGGAGTGTAATTTTGAAGATAGCCGTTCGACGGGTGTTAACGTAGAATTTAGGCTGAAGCTGTCGAAGTACTTAATGACGATGGTTGAGCACAAGCGTCTGCGAATGTCTGTCTGCGAGTGTGTGTAGAGAGAAGTTTTTGGTAATATTTATATTAGTCTATTTTCCAATTGAAGGAAGCACTGAGAATTTTCATGTGAGATAAACTACAACTGTTTAAGGCGAAGCTGTTTACAATTTTTAAATATTTTCTTAGTTAGGTTCTTGTGTTTTTATTCACATCACTCAATAAGTTTCCAGATTGTCGCGTGGTTCTTGTGGAAGGGAACATACACATGTGAGAATTCTTAGTTCTTGTGAATCAAGGTTAAATCGTGGTTGTCGGAAAGAGTTCTTTTCGTCGGAAACTATACACGGGAATAGAAATGCTCTCACTGTTACGTTGCTCTGTTTTGACATACTAATTGTTACCTTGGAACTTAAGATAATTTTAGCGTTTGATCATGATCCATTACATTAATGACGTCTAGAAACAAATCGTAGAAACAACTCAATATAAATCAAATGTCTTACAAACTAAATACACTGTTGCACAAAATTTTAAGAAAATAATGAAATGAATAAATTGAAATCTACAATCATACAACAATATGATTCGATGAAACTCGTTCAGGTTAAATTGACAAGTGCTCTACATGTGGATGGGAGGAAATCATGTGATTGCGTGTCCTTAACAAGAAGCTGAGATATGGCAAATCGTTCTTTTCAATTTACTCTCTCTGTGTATCATCTCACTCACTTCGGTATAACAGATGGCTAAAATCTATATTTATCTTTCTTAATGTGTATTTTTGTTGCATACTGGTCCAGAACCTAACTATAGTAAGTTTAATTTATTCCTGAATGATTGAAATGGCTTTGTCATTGGAGAAAGGGCATACGTGTATAGGGAATGAACGTAAAATGTGCCCTTCCTTCTGACCAATTCAAATATAATTATTAATCTGTTTTTAATGAAAATAAAAATATAACAAGACAGCTTCTTTTCATTGACTTCAAAGATGGGTTATCTGCACCATTTACCCTAAGACAAGTTTGATGCACATACTTCAAACTGCTTGGAAGTAATTTGAAATGAAAAGTTTTTAAAATTAGCTACCAACAATGATAACTTCGAAATCTGGAATACATTTATCACATTTTCCAGTACGTTAACGCGAAGTTTGATGCTGTTTTTTATATCCAATAAGATGGAAGCAATTTGGAATATTACATTTTTAAATTGCTTGGCAATACTGAAAACTTCTGCATCTGCGATGTCAGGAAATCCTCTTTGATCCTCTTTGTATGTGAAGTTTGGTGTGGATATGGAATAAATTTGAAATATTACATGCTAAAATTGTTTAGGAACACTAATAACTACAGCGTCCGGAGTAATTTTGTGAGCTGCTCCAACAGCAAATGCACATGTGTGCAAATTTTCGTGATAATCAATCTCTCGTATAAGTAAAGACATTTGTATAAGTTGCTGTTTAAAATAGATTGACAATACTAAGAAAGGGCCTGGTATACCAAAAGTATTGTTTTATTGTGTCAAATAATGTGTATGCTAAGATTGGTATGGATACGTTTAGCTATGTCAAACAATTTGAAAGATTGAACCTTAAAAACTCGTAACACTAAGAACGGGGTGATCCGGAAAGGTAATTACATTTTCTATACGGGTAGTGTAACTGAGGGTATTTTTCGCCGCCTTTCAATCAAAGCCTACTTAAAAGTTTCAAAGTGAAGCTAGTAGAGTTATGATACGGAGATCATTTAAATATTTTTTTTCTTTGTGATAAGATATTTCTAAAACTTTCGTATAGTTATTTACTGATAATAATGAAATAAACATTACCTTACAAAAACTAATTAATTTTAACTGCAATCATACTGTGAAATGTTGTGTCCAAGAGGATGCATATGTAAGAAAATAATAAAATAATACTCATCCCAAATTGTCGTTTCAAACATGATACCATTAATGGAGCAATTTGTGATATTAATGTACAGTCAATGAATCCGCTAGTAATTTCAAGTTTGGGAGGTGTATAGCCGTAATTGGGGGTGAGTGGTATGTAGAATTATTATTATTATTATTATTAAAGTTTTTCTTTAAATCGTGAACATTATAAAGTAAGTAAGGATGTTTGCTTGAGGGTTTGGAGTTATAACGTAAAGTAAGGATGTCTGCTTGAGGATTTGGAGGTAACCCCCCCCCCTTAGTTGAGAGCTCTGGCAGAGTTCTTATGTAAGAGTATGTATAGAGAGAGGAAAAGTACGATAATTAATGGAGTAGTTTAAGATACGTAATATAATGGACAACGGACGATATGTCCTGATAAAAGTTTAAAATTACTAACGTTAAGAAATACGATAAGTAATGTGGCTTACATAAATAAATTGAGAGATGTAATTATAGTTCGATATCTACGAAATTATGTTTTAATTATTGCAATGACCAAATGTATACTCAACAAGAAATAAAGTATCTCTGTGTGTGAGTGAAACATATTTTATGAGGTTTTGTTGTTGATAAATAAGTCACGTAAATTAAGTAGATTTACAATTTCTAAACCATGAGCTCACAAATGATAGAAGGAAACTTAAATCGCTAGATATAAAACTGAAACTGGAGATGTATTTATTGTTATGCCTGTTTGCTCCTTTCCAAGAAAATATGTTGTGTGTGTATATTGTCATGACCACGCTCCCGGTCTTCGGTTTCCTGCGCCCATTCGGTCAATGTAAAATTTTGAATAAAAAACAAATGACAAAACATGATTAACAGCAATAACAGAGGATCACTACTTGCCATAAGTAAGAACCAAAAGCCTTGAGGATGAATCATCGTGGTCAGGAGTTACAGAGGGCCCCAATAATATTAAATAGCCCATCCACTCACACATACATTCACACTTACGTCAGGTTTGCTGCTCTAAATTCTTCGTATAAGTAACAGACACACATTCAAATAATCTGACATGTGAAAGGAAATAGTCACTTTACCTTCTCTAATTTAATGTGGTACATTGTAAGGTAAAATGAAACAGAGAAAGTTTTAAACATAATTATGCTCTTTATAACAAGACCAATCAAAGATGAAGATATTAAAGAAATATCAACCAGTAAAGCATAAATATGTTCCAAATTAAAGCACAAAAGAGGCAACACTCTAATTTGTATTTTAATTAGAATAAAATTCACTCATAAAAATTAGAAAGTTGCTCATCCTAAAAACTCGCTTTACATCCCACAAACACTTACGAGGGTTATTTTCACACGAGTATAAATTATATATAGAAAGGTTACAGAATAGAATTTAAGCATTCAGAATGAAAGAGGATCGTTTAGTAATTCTTACAATCCCAATCTTCGGACTGTAAAAATCAAATATACACAAAACAGCAATCGATTTGATATAACTGCCTGACTGAGCGAACCAAGTTACATTAGCTGATTTCTTCAACGAGCATTCTAAGTCCGAATTACTACTAATTATCGCAAAAGATACAAAATCATCAAATAGGTACCTTTACTTAGATTTTTATTCATTCGCCTACTTTATTGTGACAGCGAAAAATCTGTCTTATGATATATACCAATAAGTCAAGATGGAATAAACCAATCTGAATATCCGAATATTCCACACTAAAATTCAAGCCGATCAAAAAAACCTGATAGTTAAACTAAGATCAATCAATTCTCTTATGCAAGCATGACTTTCGCAAAACCAATAAGCATGCATGAGTACTGACGTACCATTACGTGAATCAAGATTTGCACGAGGCTGAATTCGCACAAACTTCTGGAATAATTGCAATCCAAGCTGCAGTTCAACATGCACGGCAGTGCATGAGCCAAGTTCTTCACGTCAGAAAACGTCAGCACTGCCAGAAGCATGTTATACAGGAACAAGAGTTTATGGCAAAATCGACGATTTGGAGGACCCGTAAGAAAAAAGATGTTAAAGATAGGAATATGAGCTTCTGCCGTTAAGGAGATATGATAAATATGTGAAGATGTACAAAATTTCATATTCGTATCTCAAACTATGTTCTAGTTGTGGACCCCTGAAATTGCACATTTTAGGCTAACTGACTCACT
>JAGDQP010021728.1:14451-31377 GCA_022664845.1 Lepisma saccharinum | reverse complement strand
TCTCATTGTCTCTCTTGAGACACCAGCAATAGTCGGCCATCATAACTCTATTTCACCTGCCCTGATAACGTTTTTCAATCTCCTTCATGTCCTGATGGAATCTCTCCCCATGTTCTTCACTAAAATCGCCTAAATTTTCAGGGAAAAAGTCGATATGGCTATGAAGGAAATGAAGTTTAACGCTCATGTTACAGCCTAGTTGTTTCATAGCCATCAACATATTTTCCACGATGTTCCTGTAATCAGGTTGTTTTCTGTTCCCCAGAAATCCCGCAATCACATTTCGGAATCCAGTCCAAGCCAGCCTTTCTTCATTGGTCATCAAATTTTCAAATGTTTCATCTTTCATTAGCTTCCTTATCTGGGGTCCAACGAAGATTCCTTTTTTGATTTTAGCTTCGGATAGAAAAGAGAATTTTGAACTGATATACTTAAAACATTCACCCTCTTTATTCAACGCTTTCACAAATTGTTTCATGATCCCGAGCTTTATATGGAGTGGCGGCAAAATAATATTTTCTCTTCTAATAAACATTTTTTTGTTACATTGTTGTGTCCTGGCTCCATTGTTGTTCTTACAGGCCATTCTTTCCTATCCCAGTGTAAATCACGTTCACGGCTATCCCATAGGCAAAGGAAACAAGGAAATTTTGTAAAGCCTGACTGCAATCCAAGCAACATTCCTATAATTTTGAGATCTCCACACACTACCCATTGGTGCTGTGAATATTTTATTGCCGCTAACAGAATTTCAAGGTTTTCGTAGTTCTCTTTCAAATTTACAGAATATGCTACTGGTATTGAGGCATATTTATTTCCATTGTTTAACAGTACAGCTTTCAGATTTCTTTTTTGTTGCATCAATAAATAACCTCCATTCCTTTGCGTTGTATTTAACTCCATATTGTGATAGTAGACCTTCGATGTTATTGCAGTACACAAGAGGGCCGTCTTCGGTAAAGTACTCAAGAAATTCCTCTTCTCCTATACCAGTAGAATGTAGTACCAGGAACTAGCAATCGTTTCTCCTTTAAACGCGAACCCAAAATTTGTGCAGATTCTTTAGAAAGACCTAGATCTCTTACCAAGTCATTCAATTCTTCTTGGGTAAACAGATCTGGTTTCTCATCTTCTGTGGAAGCTGCAAATTCATCATCGTTGTATGTAGAGTCAGATGATGATGATGATGATGATTCAAGGGTTACTGGAGGCGTGGGTACGGGAATCTCGGGGCTGTGTGGTACAGGTCTGATAGCTGATTTCAATTTGGGTAAACAATACTTTTCATACTTTTCTTGTTATGTCCGTCCACTTTCACCATACAAAAATAACAATCATCTACGTGGTTCACCTGCTCTCTCCATACCATTGGAAACAGCTCTAAACCAAAATTAGAAAACACCCATTGACATACAAAGCGCCAAAATGACGCAGCGTTGTGTTATCCACAGACACGCTCTCACTTCAAAGACCAGAAAAACCACAATGGGGGTGGTCTCACTTCTACCGGTATTAAAGAATTAGGTGTTTTAAAGGTAAATAAGTAGCCTATATGCAAGTAATAAAGGAGACCAGGGCTGGTTGTCACAGTTTTTGGGTTTTGGATTATAACTTCGTAGGAAAGAAAATTATTCAAATATTGATTGTTCTGTATTAACTTTGGTATCTCTTCCACACAATACCGTGATTTTTATTGATAGATGCTATTAAGAAAGAGGCATTTTTGATGTTTGAACAGTTCTGTCTAAGGGCTGTAGGCGGTGGAAACAATGTGGGGGAACGATAGCATGACTACACCCTGTTCATTTGCGAAGTTTAAACCTTCAGTGCTTAGTGGGAAGTGTGATTGTCCAGGAGCAACAAAACTGGTTTCTCAGGTGAGCATCGAACTACAGAAACAAAGTGTTGAAGAAATGTAACAAATGTGATTCTGTCATCCATCCAGATGGGTTAGCACATCCCTTTGAGCCTGGAGGTTCACCTGCAATAAAATGGTCCTTGAAGTGAACACGCGGAAAGACAAAGAAGAGTGGTATGGGATTTCCGACTGCCGAAACTGCTCTAGCTAAAGTTACCAAGTTTCACCTTTCGACCGAAACCATGGCTTCCACTTGCTTCAATCCTCTTCGAGCGATTACTTTGCCTGGTCTCTGCACCGTCGTTACCCAACGGGTATTGTTGGTGCAGATACATTCATATCAGTAATATCACAGTCGGGGATTTTTACGTATCGATATAAAGTTCTACAATTCACATTAAAGTCTCTGGCAGCCTGTCGAATTGAACGTCTTTCCAATTTAACACTTCTAGCAGCTGTTAAAGGTGGGACTGCTACTTTGTTTGTTGGTTTTTTGAAATTCCGAACCATTGTGCTGTGAAAAAAAAAATAAACAAGCACGGGGTTACCAACTCCATTCAGTACGTACGTGACAACCAACCCCACTCGTCATGTTTATTTTTTGTACGACCTCCATAGAACATAGGACGAGATCCAAGAAATATAAATAATTAAAAATATAGCATTATAAACAAACATTTATAATACCTTATTGAAACTTCCAAAGATCCTGGGTGAATAGTACAATACGACGCACAATCCAAGCAACAAAGACTACTTCAACACTCTCAAAACACTTTTTTTTTCCTCTCACAGAAATACTTCTGGCGTCTTCCTGTAGAACTAACTCACAATGCACTCTGGGTAATTACACGTCACCGACGAGAGGCACAGATTCATGCGCCATCTATGTACTGAATACTTGCTGTTGTGACTACCAACCCGTGTGACAACCAGCCCCGGTCTCCCCTACTCTTGGATTAGTTCAAAGCACAGACTTCTCTTCACATTACTTAAAGAAAGTTAGTGAACTGGAACCAAAGCCCAGACTCCCAGAGTAAATAAACTCAACATTTCACCACTTTGGAATGCTCGTTGTACAAAGGTATTCGAGTACCTTTATAGGTTCTATGCTGCTAGTCAGCTCTCTTTCAAAGTTCATTAAAAGTAGACTCTAAATTACTTTTGAGAAAGAAGATTATGAAGACGATTCTTGATAATTCTGAGTTTTGAAGAAGCCCTTTCGCAGCACAATAACTAAAAAAAGAAATGTTTCTCTCGCTACATCTAAGATTTGACCCCACAGTTTGGTAGAATGGGTTATAGATGAACACCCTAGGTAGTATGCCACGTCAAATTGTGGTATCATTAATTTTATGGACGCCATTTTGAGTTGTGATCACGTGACTTCGGTCACGTCCGGGAGTCGTTGGCTTAAAATGTAGTAGAGCATTTCATTTTCTTTCATTTGATGTCAATATCATTTAAATCGCTCCCTTCTAAGCGAAGTTATGCATATTTTAATCCAATAACTCCCGAACTTGACCGAAGTCATTTGATCACAACACAAACATGGTGTCGATAAAATTAATGATACCACAATTTGACGTAGCATACTACCTAGGGTGTTCAAATATAACCCATTCTACCAAACTGTGGTGTCAAACCTTAGACGTAGCGTGGGTTGTGGCAATTTCGATTTTAGAGGCACTACAGATATTAGCTCCTTGACTAAAGAGAAGAATCTCTTAAATTGACTGGAATAGATTTAAAGGAAAATTATTTAATAAAAAAAAATTCAGCAACGTGAAGAGCAGACTGAAAAAGAAAGCTGACATGAAGAATACAGGCAAATTAAATGAATGACTTGGGTATAATACAAATTGTGTTCTATAATATTCTATAGAGAAACTCAAAGCCTAAACTAAACTTAAAGGTTTGTTAAGGTTTAGAACATAGGCTACGTAATATTACATAAGTACTACTATTTCATAATTATTAATTTAAATGGATGTTAGGCGTTATATGTGTAGCACATTTTATTTGGATCTGACATCGAAGTTTACGATTAATACATTTGGACTCTAAGCATCCCAGCTCGGATACTTCGAGCCTGTAGGGTAGGCTTGGCTTACTCATTTGTTCATTAGCAAAGTATTCCAAATGCATGTCAAAATCTTTTGCTAGTTCGGTTAATACACGGAAAGCTGCTTGCATCCCATATCTAGGCCTCGTAAATTGACATTTGAAATATTTTATTTATGACCTTTAGGAATCTAAGGCTCAAGCCGGGATAGGTGAGGGGAAAGGATTCGGGAAGGCTTCAGTCAGGGTCTATGCTGAAGGTACTATGTCGGTACTTGCCTAGTGTGACTGAGGAAAAATCCTGGAAAACCTCAGTCACACTAGGCAAATGCCGACATGGTCTTCGGCGGCGACCACTTTCTCTCCTTTTATGTTCATGTATCTTAAGTGTAGTTCTAATTCATGGGCCGTCAACCCAAGGTCAGTCACCAACAACCCTTTAAAGTTTACAGATTTCTGAGACGCGAAAATAGGAAGGCGGTTTAAAATGGGGTGATAAGGTACCATACAAACATTCGATTGATGTGACTGAGGCAACACCACGGAAAATATCAGTCAATATGACCGATCCCAAGGATCAAACCCTGGGCCTCCACATTACGGATCGTTACCGATGAGCTAGACTCTTGGGTGGAACACAGGGTTAGGTTAGGCAACTGAACAATCATTCACTGAAATAATAAATCTTACACATGGGACATCAAGTAACATGAAAAGAAATAAAGAGAAGGTAATAATGGAGAACTAAAGTCTTGATGTCACATCCGGTTGGTTTCCATAGCAACGGCAGAAACCAAGTCTAAACAAACAGTAAGTTTTATGGCAGAAAGATAGAAAATCAGTTGTGTAAGCAATGTCTTTTAATATTTTTCGAACTGTTGATTATTTCCGTGACGTGCGGAAACTAACTGAAAGAGCAGAAAATGCTGTGGAGTCCAAATATGTACATTTCCTTACATATGACCGAGATTTGACGCACAGACGAGAGAAAATGCAGGTTAGTACCAACGAACAATAAATATAATAAGTTGAGGTGAGTAGCTAATTTTTAATCCGGTATTTATGTTTTTACGAAACCCATACATACAAAGGTACTATTACCTTTCGAAATCTTGATTTTGCTATACCTTATATACTTTACCTACAATACGAATTTACGCAGCTGTACATAGGGTACAAGGGTTTCGTTTTAGCACTTTTCTTGAGTGTGTGTCCTTAACTATAACTAAGTTAGCAACTCCACCTTAAGCTTCTTAGATATATTTACCCCCTTTATTTTAATATCAAAAACTCAATAATCAACGATGAAATAATTATCTTCAATCAGATCAACGTATTCACAATTGCGTTCAATGGCACTGTTTACTTACGTAATTGGCTCTTTCCGCTTCCTTTTCTAGTTTCAGTTCTTTGGAAGTAGACAGGTCTTTGGAACATGTATCTCTTTCATTGTAATGTAATCACAAAGCACAAAACTATAACGAGTTGTTGAATATCGAACAGTACTAAATCTACTGCTAAAGACCCGTTTGTTTAGACTGTAACATGGCGGGTTACCATGGCGACCTGCCGGATCTGACGTAAGGCTTTAGTCCCCCATTCATTACTATTCAACCTTTTAGAGCTTAAGAAAGAAAATTGGTCATAATTATTCAAGTTCTACTACGAAATTTTCGACAAGTTCCAGAGATAGTATCCTGTAATTTATGACTGATTAGGGTGAGCCCCTTATGAGTCATTATATTTAGGGTGAGGACCTTTGGCTGAAACCCTGGCGGCTTAAACCGCGTGGATTCAAAGTAGGCACATAGATAAAATCAAATGCTTCAATAGGACAGTTTTCATTGTCATTCATCTTTTGCACGTTCAAAAGCACCTGGCGCATGTGTGAACTTTATCCATACATGAGATTTTCTGATATTTTTTCATTATTGATGATAAAGTTTTTGATACAGTTGACTGGTGGGTTCCTATGCCTTCTGGAACTACTTTTCTCTTTCAAACTTGAATAAAGTCTTTCATGTATATCCCGTCGTTACTCTTTCAAAGGTGATTCTAATTACTAACGTAAGCATACTCAACGAGTTTTCAGTATAAACTTACCATTGGAGTATAAACTTGCGTTTTATTCATATCACTTTGAGTAGATTCATTCAGATTTCTTGAGCAGGAACTTATACTAACTTGTATTCATAATACCCATTGCAGTGTGCGAATTAACGAGGGGGAGTCGGAGATTTCCCACTCTGGTAAATAAGTTTTCCACCCTAACAAATTTATTTTTCGTCCCTGCCAGCGATAAATTTCTACCCCCTAGAAGATGTTTCGATCAAGATTAGATAGAAAATCGGAACATTTTTATTTGGCAGAACTTTAAACTATTTTCATGGAAGCGACAAAGAAATATGAACGTTTACTAGCAGCTAGAAAGCCTAATTAGAAGCCATTTCTTTTGTGAAGTTTATGAAGTAGCTTAATGTGAAAGATTTAGTATGATTGGTTTGATTTAGTAACCTCCTATTGGAAAATGGGACTCCCTCTCTCTCCCCGCTGGGCTAGTTGTTCCCGTTGCTAACTGCAGGTCGTGGGGTCCCGGGTTCGATTCCCGGCCCTGGAAAGAGATTTTTTTCGAAAGTGAGGTCTGGCACGGTGCCTACCCAGGTTCGTGATGCAATTGGGGAGCTCCGGTGAATAAAAGACAGTGTAGATCACAGTTGAGAGATTCGGATCTCTCCTCCTAACGCGTCTGGTCAGCGTGCGAGCAGTAGGCCAACGCCCCCCTCCGGGGAGAGGCCTCATCCAGTAGTGGATCGAATATGTCTCTGATTTATTATTATTATAATATACATTTAATTCGCACACTGACCCATTGTCTTCGCAAGCATTGGAGCTCGATAAATCCTGAAAAGTTTTCGAGAAGTGCAAGATGGACGAAATGTAACCTAATAAGTATAGCAAACTTCAAAAAAAAAATCTAGTTTTAGTAATATCATTTATTAATTTTCATCCTGACAATTTTGTTTCTCTTCTCTTATATGTCATGGGGGTGTTGGTTCAATGATTTTAAGTAAGAACCAAGAAGTTTAATAAAGATCACGCCTTTCCTATTTCCAGATGCTCCAGAAAAATAAAATTTGTCATAATTATTTACCCTTATTTTCATTAATTAGGCGAATAGGACTATAGCCTAAGCCTGTCACACGTTATAGGGATGATGTCCTTCAGTAAAATTATTTTCGGGGAAAAGGATGGGGAAGATAGCAGTCAGAGTTTAGTGTACCATATCACCATTCACTTGTTATACTTACGGGGACTCATAAAAACTTTAGTCAGAACTCTCACCAGTGTAGAAGTTATCCACTACACCAATACGTGAGTTTCCAATACGTATAAATACTAAACTTTTAACTATTTTTGTTCACAGATAGTGTAATGGATAAGTAAGTTCAAAATAAAGGCAAATAAGATACGGTTCCTGTTTTTTTTTTTTGGGGGGGGGGCTAAACTTGAAAAGTGATACGACCAACTGGGAACGAAGACCGTAAAGGTGACCGCTCTATGTGACCATTTGGAAACAAAGCCCAAGAATATGACAGGCTTATGGAACTATCTTGAAATGAAGGCGGAAAATATCACAAGTATGTAACAAGTTGGGAAGGAATTTGTGAATGACAATTCCATGTGATATATTCGGAACAAAGTCCGGTTCTATAGTGTTCTGAACTATTGGTGTAGAACTTGGTTGAATCTGCCCCATTTCCTGGTAGAACCCAGATAGGTATGAGTGTTGCAAGCAATGTTCGTAGAACATATTTTACATCCTGTTTATATCGCAAGCTTGGCGGATAGTAAAAAAAAAACAGAGCCAGCCTTGGAAGATTTCTGCATAAGGCGGCGAGGAAAATTCTAATATTTTCGCATAAAAATGAACCTTCTAATAATTATGTACAGTCACGAAAAAAGGTATTTCTTGAACATAGCCTTTAGTTTTAAATTTAAGGGCTAGATAGGCACTAGGGCTTGAGCCTGTCACTTAAAGTCTCTCAGATATGTTACAGTTTAGGCATAGGTGAGTGTCTGGCCAAAAAATATTAGTTAAACAAGAAAAAAAGAACTCAATGCTATGTTCCTTAAATACCCTTTCCCGTGACTGTACGCATGTTCGTGATACCAATCTAAATCGTGTGACCGATCTGCTTCAGACCTTTGATGTATACTTATTTGAGCAGAGGAAGACTACAGGCTAGGCCTGGTCTCAAATCTTTGCCCAAGACGATTTAAGTAGCGTATCCTTATACAACTAACATCTTTGGGTTGCATTCAAGGAGGCAGAGAGACGTAGGGGAATTGCTTCGTTTTATAATCGAAGAAGAATGTACAAAAAAAAGTTTCATTTTCCTCGGGTGTAGAGTGAAACCCACCGTGTCAAAATCGCTGCGGGTTTCACTCAGTCCGCCCGTGTTCAAACAGTAAATATCAGAGATCACAAGATATAAAGAGGTGCTTGAGGTGTCACTAGAAAGCTCTTGATTAGACTAACTGAGACATGTTGGAACTGTGTTGATTCCTGTAATGAATCAGTGCTACTAACCAATTATTTAAAAATCCATTATTAAATGTTTTCATTACATTAGACTTACCTGCACCAAATGTGGCATAAATATGATTCGACACAATGGAAAAGTATTGGTATCACCGTCCTCAAACACCCCAGTGCTCAGTGTTTCCAACATATTTTCTGTAATAAACTTTTTAGATTGCTTCCATTACGTTAGATGTAGCAGCACCAAGCTTGGTATAAACATTAGTAGACACAATAGGAAAATAATGTGAATATTCCGTCCAAATGCACAGTGTTGCCTACTGTAATCTGTCAGTGTTCCCAACCAATTTTATTTAAATGAATGTTTGAATGTATGAGATGCAATCAATGGACCGGAACCTTCGCAAATGTTACTGGAATCGTAGCGCTAACATATTTCTAAAAATAAACTGGTTGATTTCACGTGGTAGTAATAAATACAGGGGGTCTATACAGGGTTTAACTCCCAGAACAAATAAAATTCGACGTGGAAAATTTGCTAACAATAGTAATAACATATGGAAATACTCTCACTCTCATATCCCCACAAAGATCAAAAGTAGCTCCCGCGGTGTGCAAGTAAC
The DNA here is from genome assembly GCA_022664845.1 of Lepisma saccharinum. Taxonomy (NCBI): domain Eukaryota; kingdom Metazoa; phylum Arthropoda; class Insecta; order Zygentoma; family Lepismatidae; genus Lepisma; species Lepisma saccharinum. The sequence continues at coordinate 22,289 of JAGDQP010021728.1, read as the reverse complement.
CGCGAACCGAGGTAGTCGTGTGGTCTGAGGCGTTGGTTGCTCCATTTGGGTCAAGGCCGTGTCACTGGGTCAGTCAGGTAACTCCGGTTAAGACTGGGTCAGTTGGGTCAGGTTTAGGACCTGGTTAATCGCGGCTAAGCTACTCTAGGGTCAGTTCGAGTCACCCGGTCACCAAATGTGACCCGGTTTCAGCTCTGGTTGGAGCGGTCATGGATTCAGAAGGACAACTACCAGCTGCCCTGTGGAACGACGTACCATGATTGTAACGTAATTGTTAAATTTATTGAAGTGTTTTATTCTTATTTTCCATCATTTTTTCACTTCATAGATAGCAACGCTGCACAGTTCTTCAGCTTTCATTACAGGACAAGACAACAACGTGATGCGATCAACGTTTTTTCCCCTTCTTTTATCCTGGGAGGGAATTCCTTTTTGTTGGTTTTGTCGGCTTTTTCACTGTCTTTTCTCATTCTAGAGAAAGAAAAAAAGACAGAGAAATTTGGTGGATTTTTAGGGAGTTAGAGGAAAAACAAAAAAAAACTACACATTTGAAGGGATAAAAGAGAATGAAAAAAATTACTCAAGACTTTCATGGATCGTTTGGCGCTCGAAAAGGCGGAAGATTCCCAAAACGAACACTAGATGACACTACGAATTTTCTGGTTGGTAATCAAAAGCGTTTCCACTTTTATTGGTTTAAATTGCCATACTAATTCTGATAAGAAGTCGGATTGGTATTTTTCCCCACAGAGAGTCAGAGACAGAGATAAAACGAGCGAAGGAGAAATAAAGTTGAACCCTTAACTGGAATCTTTACCGTACAGTTCCCTTAAAGTTATTTCTCACGTGACTGACGTTTTTGTTTTTCTTCTTTGCTACTAGATGGCATGGCAGAACTTCATAAATATTTACTCCGTACAATTGCATGTATTAAAAAGAACAATACTTTTCATCAAATCAAAACTTTACTGAAATCAAAACTATTTTGTTATATTAGTTTAAAATATTGAATAACATTCTGATGTTTATTCTACTTTTCCCTAAGACAAATATCTTAATTTCTCACATGTTTCTGGACACACTTTTGAGGCCAGAATCAAAGGTATTTGATCAATTCCTTGTTTCTAAGATGATTTGGGGTTCAAGCAAACCATACATACAAAATAAGAAAATTATATAGGAATTTCTCACAACTGAATTTGCAGTATAGGTCTGACACCACATAAACGAAATTGTAAATTTTATAGGTGAATTTATATTGCGAATGTTATTTTATATCTAACTAGATGATTTGGTGCGGGGGTCCAGAGATTTTTCGCCCTTTTACCCCCCTCCGTGGTGTCGAATCGAAAAGCTAAGATAGCCGTTCCATATGAATATATGAATTGATAGTCATGCCCCCTTGGAGCTAGTCAACCCAGCAAACTTCATTGTGGAGTGGGTTGCTCAGCCTGGAAGGATATATCTGACAATCATAATCTATTAACTGATTTAGATTACAAGGATGTCTTATTCTCACAGTATTTTTGTTTAGTTCGCAAGTGATAGTGTACTGAGTTGAAACATACATTCATTTATATATAAATTAGTAATTTAAAGCGTTCTAGGTCCAAGTTTTAAACGGTTTACTTCTGCTTTAACTTTGTTCTAAATAGAGCACTGTTTTTTTTTTCATTATAATTTTCTGTGTAAAAACTAAGCATCCGTATTTTTAAAGCCACCATATTGGAAAATGGCGGCCAAATTTCACTTTAATCCTTCAACTTTTAAACGGATTTTAAATGTTCTTTTTATATGTTTTAAGATTCTTTTCAGTATAAAACGTTTATCTCATTACAATTTTCTACGCAAAGTCTAAGGATTCATACATAGAACCGCCATATGGAAAAATGCAATCAACATTAACTTCTGGTCTATTTTTTTTTTTTTAATGAATCATCCGACTTAATGTTTTGTTGTTGTTCTTCTGGTTTTAATGTTTATTTCAAACCAAGATCTTTTCCAGATTACTTTTTTATTCTTTTTTGTAAAGTTCAAGGATCTGAACTTTAAGCCGACATATTATAAAATGGCGCCCAAGCTTTTGAATGGATGTTATAATTTTTAAAAACTCTTCTTAAACACAATTTCTTTTGTTACAAATTTATGTCAAGTTTAAGGATTTTGTTTAATTTTGAAACAGTAAGATCTAATTCTAAAAATATATTCCTCTGTTCAATAACTAATAGTTAGGTACACACACACATACACAAACATCCCCCCCCCCTCCACACACTCATACACCATTTTAAATTGCAGCTAAAAGAAAAAAATTATTAATATAAGCAACTCTGTAAATGACTTAACCACAACTTTAGAAGAGATCCAACTCACATCTTCAGGAATAGCAAATTCCTTCTTGTATTTTGTCTATGTTAAGAAGTCTCCTCAAGCTCATTGTGTAACAACATATTCTTTGGAGAAGCTTAGGCAGGAATCCTACAAGGAATTTTGTGGACGAAGGGACGAAGCTTATCTTTTCTCAGAGAAACTCTCAGGAAACATACGCAGTATCACGTTTAGAACCTCGTCGTTCAAATTTAAATGGAAAAATTCACATGTGATGGAGCAATGAATGAGGAAGATTTCTAAAATAATATGTCTGATACTTTTACAACCTTTAATGGCTTTTTCCTACCCCTAAACTACGCAAGGTTTGTCTCTGTTCGTCTTTTAGACATGATCGCAATATTAGGAAAGGCATCCTGGCGTACGTCAAGAGTTTATCAAAGGAAGCTTTACTGTTAATAAAATGAACTGGGCAAGGAAGTACACACCTTGAGCTGTTACCAGGTGATGTAAGTGTAATGTATAATTCAACATGCAGCTGCAACAGCTTTCTACAAAACGTTTGTTAATAAGAAAAGCTTTGTGCACTTATTAAAACAAAAACAAAACTTATTCCATGGCAAATCAAAGCCGCACACAGCAAAGTCTGGATAAAAACTTGTGTTGGTGGGTTTTATCTTCCACCACATTGATCAGACCTTGCACCGCACTAGCAGATTACCGTCTCTCCCGGACGTTACAGCATTCTTTAAACTGTACTCTTCCAAAATAATGAATTATCACATATAGAAAGAAGACTTTTCATTCAAACTCATCAAAATTTTATAATAAGTAATTCACAAAATGTCTGTTAGATGTCAGAAGGTTATTGGTAATGATGATGTATATATTTTACATTAAAAAAACCAATGTACTTCTTCTTGTTGGTAAAATTATATAAATATATTAATAGAGAGGACGTAAGTGTATCCACAAGATTTTTATGTAAGATAACTGTAATAATATGTACTTTTAAGATCGAAACGCACCTATGTCAATTGGTTTCTCATATTCTTGTACGGTTTTTAGCGCACTCTTACAATGATCTGCGATGTGATCAGTGTTGGACCTCTCATAAATTAAGAATGGGAGATCCTAAAGCGTGTGGTTGCTTGTAATTTCTCAAGCAGAACGTGTAAATGAGGTCACTATTTGGTCGGAAATGGATGCAAATCACGTTGAAATGCAGATAAATGTCACAAACCAAATTACGTGTGTAAAATTCCTCCAGTGACAGCTTATTCCTGTAGATATTTGTTGAAAATAAACACACAACTGAACCATTTTTTAAAAAAAACAATCGTTTGATTCCTGTGCAGATTGGCCACGATCAAGGAGTAACTATCGAAAACTATATACAATATAATCATAGTATGTTGTAAAAAAACTAGGGGATGAGACATGAGAGAATTACATCAATTTAAGGACCTAACTGTCACGTAATAGCAACGTAGTATTACACTGACGTGATTTTGAATTTTTTCGACCAAAACCTGACGTCTGTTTCACGTGAGTGTACTACTTGGGTTTTTACCTACTACTTGTTTTGGTAGAGACGCAAAGATTTTTATCCCTGGTTGGTATGATATTCGTAATCAACAACCGGGGGTAAAATCTCCGGTGAATCAAACACTGCTCATACCTACACACAGTTATTGTAATAAGGAAAAGGTATCAAATTGAAAAGTATAAGCAGAAAGGAAGTAATGTGATCCCTTAATATCTTTTTGAGCGTACGTGCTTCTGAGGAGTTAATGAGTTTACCTTCAAAAGTCTGCCAAACTAGTGTCTGGGGGAGGAAAACCATTCGTCTTCCTCCTACGAGCGCTTCTAAAGTTACTCCCTTCCAAAGACATTACGCTTAGAGAAAGAAAGTAACGTAGTAATGCAACGCTTTTTGTTTGTCTAGCTTTATGCGCCTGTGTGTGTATGTTTGTCGGATGACTTTAAAGTCAGAGAGACCAAAAAGAATGGGAGATATGTGTTTGTGTGTGTGTATGTGTGATGAGACGCTGACTGAGAGTTCCATCTTATTGTTCCCTGAAGAGGTAACAATGGAGGCTGGAAATTGAGCCATTGTGGTTCATTGTAGCCCTACAATTCCCGCTTATCACGTGACCACTTTCCAGCCTCCTCCTCTTCCTTGTTCCAAATATTAAGAAGAAACCAAGTCACAGCATCTCTTTGGTCAGGGTTTCCATCTACAAGACAATGAAATTTTCTTGTCACCCAAACAGAATTCTCTGTGTGACGTCAAAAATATTATAGGACTGTAATAGTCAAGGAAGTGTAATTTACAGACTTCCATAATACAGAAACCTGTTTCGCAATACGTCATAATCAGTAGAGAGAAATAAACACTATAATTTATGATTTAATGAATACCAATTCTGGCAAATATTTACCTATTCTGAGTTATCTGTGATAGTATTCGAAATACTGGCATGTGACCTTTCGTTTGTATTTTTGTTAAATTTAATTTTGATTGTAATAATTTTTAGTCGTTTGATCTCCTAGTTCAGATTTTAAATAGCTACCAAGCACAATTATTCATACCGCAGTAGAAAGCACTTTACCTGGACCGCTGGGGCATGATAGGGACCAGAGCTTATAGTCTATTTTAGGCAGGATCCTGACATTCGCCTGAGTTTCTTCATAATACAAGAATTACTTGTTTTCTTAAAGTGTAAGAATATTTTGTTTGCAGCATTGTAAAGATACAACTGGAAATTTATTACGCAATTGAAATAAATGAATGTAATGGTTTTGTGTGATGACAGATGTCACTTTTTCAGTACATGTATATAGTAGCAATTTTGAATGGAGTTATCTGTTATTACCATCTTCAAATGTAATTATCAATTCTCCAGATGAATTACTTTCAGCCTGTTGAATATTCTAATTATCTTGCACTTCTTTAGGAATGCTAGGGAAAATGTTTGGAACTCTCTCAGCCATGAAACTAACAAGATGATTGATTTTAGACCAAGAATTGAATTTTTGTCGATAATATACATAATGACGCAACATTATTTTCATGATTATGATTTTCATGAATCATTGTTTCATTAATAATGTATTATAACCTCTCTATAATTGGTAATATGCTGTATTCTCTCCAGATACCAATGTCAATTCTTCGCCTGACTAGCAGATACCAACATCTTTTGTTTTAAAATGTCGATCCCAACAATGCAGAGGAAATCGTTCACTCCTTGAAGTATATTCTCACATTCTGGATTATGTCTACCAAAATATTTTGTTTCCTAAGTGTTTGAAAATACTTAAACAGCTTAATTGATGTTCTTATTACCAGCTATATTTGCATTAATTGTTAATCATTCATTTTCTTTGTTAATGGACTTGGCATTTGTTGTTTCCGAATAGTATATTAAATACATTGATTAGTTAGTTAACACTAGTCTTAATACTAGAAGTAATTTTACAACACTATATTGGCCTATAGTACTACGTTCATCTTAAAGCCAGTAACGTTAAGAAAATCTTAAACATTCAAAATATCACAAACTCAGTATTAAGGTTTTTTTTTTTAAAGGACCAACCTCTTTAAAAGTTGCTTTGAATACATGTAATCTCTATACCGTATATAAAATTGAAGTATTCGCCTAATTGGAATGATTCTTCGCAGATGATGAGAGACTGGATAGGAGTGGGAACTTATCATAGAACTTTGATTCTAAAATTATTACCTTCTAAAATAATCGACCATCTAATCATCCATTGAATTCCAATGGTGGTAGTAACAATAAACAGCTAAGTACGCGGCAACCCACACTACATTGTTGTTCGACGGGTTGACTACCTCAAGTGGTCAAATTTGGCAAGACTCTCAATTCATTAACAACGGTTATCTTGGGTAATACCCCCTCCCCTAACATAGCTGATTGCTGACCGTCCCGATGACTGTTGCCAACATATTTTATTCACCCCGCCAACTTGTAGCTAGTCTTATATACAAGTAAGCCAACGTTAAAACTCTTATTTTTTACATTTCTCGCAAATTATAGAATGTTACATTCAGGGCTGGATTTATGCATAGGCCCACTAAGCCCGGGCCTAGGGGCGCACTTTACAAGGAAAAAAAATATAATTTGCAATTTAAAACGCGAGACGAAAACAATATTTAGGAAAAATCATTAAGAGGGAGCGTCAAACACTGTCTCCTTTGAACCGCCTGACCCCGTCGTAAATAACTGACTTCAGGTAATTTAAAGTTATGTTAATTTACATTAGAAATAGTAGAACAAAGATTAGAGTTTATATTAGGAACATTATTTATTCCTATTTTTGTCTTTGTACACACCAACCATCATTATTACACTCTTTTCTTTAGTTCACAATGGCTTCTGGTGTCCTCAACGAATCTTCCAACGTTAATTTAACTCATTAATCTCATACAATCATTAAATTTTCCACAGTGACGTAAGTCCGGTGACAACACAATATTACATTGTTACTTTTATATATTTCTATAATTTGAAAGCATATTTATATATATATGTTACTCATAAGTACTAGCCTGCAACGATTTAGCGTTTCACTGATTGCAGAACACTTTAAGATTTGGGTAAAAAATTAATAAAATAACTTTTAACTTCTCTTAAACAATTCGTACCAAAATGTAAAAAGAAAAAAAAATTGTTTATGCATGACTTAAAAGAAAAGCATAGGGCGCACCAATTGAAGAATTTATAAAGTGATGCTTTTCTTTTTAGTGATGCATAAACATTCTTTTTTTAACTTTTTAGTAGGAATTGTTTAAGAAAAGTGTCTTTAAAACTTTTTTTTTATTTTTTAAGTCTGTTACATATTGGACGTCGCTGCCATTGATACCTCTGCTAATCGGCAAGAGCTACTTTGTGTTAAGTATGCATGAATGCGTAATTTACACCAATTTTTGTATATGAGGTAAACTAAAGTGTTTTTTCGGGTCCGCAATGGACCGCTCGTTGGTATCCTGCTCCCAATCATCCTGACTGGCATTTCCCTTGTTTAGTTCAGTTTCACCAGACAAACGTCAGAAATGTACCTTAATTAAGATACCGGCCGCTACCCTCCCATACCCTATTCTGGTCTGATCCAAAGATAGATTTAAAGACCTTACAAATTTTAAAAATATCTTAACGTGTCTTTTACAACAGAAGAAACATTTTCTCCCAACTTGACTTTCTATGTTCAGGAGATGAATATTACCGGAGATGGTGTTTAAAATTCAAAGAGCTGCCATGTATTCAACGTGGCTAGTAAGTCTGTACTGTCGCTTTTGTCCATTCCTAGAGATTTATTTAACTTTGAACTTGCTAGTTCTTAGGGGCGATGTATTGGTGGGTGGACTTACTAACAGATACCGGTACATAGCACGGTTCAATTCTGTAAATCTACGTTTCTTTTTTTCCTACATAAAGAGAAGTGGAAAAGGGGATGAATCAATAAATGCTAAATAGCGAGGA
>JAGDQP010021728.1:0-14351 GCA_022664845.1 Lepisma saccharinum | reverse complement strand
ATTTTTTTTAAACTTTATAAATGTATTTAGGAAATTTTAGTGTTTTGTATTGTGATTGGAATTGTTAATTTTTAGATTTTTTCTTCTTAAAAACTTTATAAAGGTAATTAGGAAATTTTAGAATTTGTAATTGGTAAAATTGTAAATATATCACTAAACTGCAATGTGTCATTTGTGATGTTAGGAAAAGTAGAATCCAAAAATGGCTGAAGCTAGGATTCTTCTTAAAGCTGCATAGAAGCCGTGAACGAAATATAATAACAATACCGTATTGTAAATAATAAAATTGAAAAATAGTTTGTATTACATTCTTGTTCAGTGTAACCATTGAGTAATGGTGTAACTAACATATTTTCAACAACTAGCCTACAATAATTTCATTAAAATTGCTCATTGTATTTAATGAAATTATTTTATTGTTATAATATTTTTCAAACGTATTTTGTAATAACCACATTACCAGAGTTAAATAATTATTAACTGGTTATCACTAATAATGGCTAGAAAATGGAGAAGAATCATGCGAGGGTAGGAAGGGGAAAATGACGGAAGTGGTGAAGATTGAGGGGTGGGGGCGCTGGAAGTCATGGGCCTAAGGCTCCTAGACGAATAAATCCGGCAAGTTACATTATTATTACTTTTCATCTGAGATGGGGGCAGTTGGAGGTCTCTCGGTAACGTCGCCCCCCTCGTAAAATATATCTGAAAGAAACACTAAGCATGAGACCCCTAATTATCACTGCCGCATATAGTGTTCTGTTGTAAGGGTATATATTGAAGTTTGATTCCTTCAAACAATTCAAGGTGTAGTCGGGGAAAGGATTAACACAGATATTTGACGCGAAAAACTGAACATAGAAAACGAACAATATCTACACGAGTGAATGAAGGTGTTGTAACTAGACGGTGTAATGGCAGATGAAGACAATGTTTAACTACAACATCTATGGGGTCAGGTATACTACCAGATTTTTTATTTTGGAAGTTTAAAGTTACAATTGGTGTGTGTAAGTAAGAGTTTTGCAGGTTTTTCGCGGTGTGTGCTCGAGAATTTTGTTGAGTTACAGCCTATTGAGGGTTTGGCAGAACTGGAGCACACAGGAGTTAAGCAACAATTTCAAATTATGCACATTTCTCCATTTTGATCAACGTGTGGCTTAACTCCACATCAGAATGATTCCTCAATCAAAGTGTACACATTCTTCAATTTTGACTAGTTGTGGGTTAACTCCTTTATCTAATTGATTCCCTCACTTGATGAATTTCATTTACTTTTCTTCTCACTATTTGATTTCTTCGTACAATTCAGAGTTCCAGTCATAGAAGGTGCTAACCTACATATTAGGCCGGATGAATAAAAAGAAGCAAAAATGTTTTTGCTTGCAAATTTTTAAGTAAATTCTTCGAAGTAAATTAATAAGAAGTGAAGCAAAAGCTCGTGCTCAACCGAAAGTGAAGCATTTGCTTCTGTTAATCGAAGCAAAAGCATGAAATAAAATTTAGGGATTATTCATACTGATTGAATCAAATGCTTTTCCTTCGCCCTTTTGCTTCTGAGCAAATGCTTTTCCTTCATGCTCGTGTTTCAAAACATTTAGCAACAGTGGATAAAACAGAAGTTAATGCTTTGAAGCACAAGCATGAAGTATAAGGACTTGCTCAGAAGCAAAAGGGCGGAGGAAAATAATTTTGCTTCAATTAGTATGAATAATACCTACATTTTATTTCATGCTTTTGCTTCGAGTAACAGAAGCAAATTCTTCACTTCCGGTTGAGCACAAGCTTTTGCTTCACATTCTTATTAATTCACTTCGAAGCATTTACTTCAAAATGTGCAGGAAAAAACATTTGCTTCTTTTTATTCATCCGGCCTAATATTTATAAAGCATACAGTGTTAAACCACAGTTTAAAATTACGCACATTTCTCTATTTTGATCCAAATGTAGCTCCCTTATCTGGCCGATTTTCTCACATAATAAATTTTATTTAGTATTCCCTCACACTATCTGATTCCTTCACACAGCTAAGAGGTCTAGTCAGAAAAGTTTAACCACAAATATTTTAAATTAATATATTAAAATATAGATACAAAAAATGAGCTCAAAAACTGTACCCAACTGTAAAATTTCGTTTCCAAATAACTTTGGAATGGATAGACCTATTTTAGTATAGTATTTCGTAACTTACAGAGAATCATATTATAGTTACGTTACAGGAAACCGTACTCAAATCGGTCTATCAATTCCAAAGTTGTTTGGAAAAGAAATTTCACGACTGGGCGCTGACTGTACAAAGAGTTAAAGTTTCCATAATCAGAGGGCGTAATGGTGGATGAAAGAATGAACTTCTCTCAATGTTCACCCCAAACGTGTGTTAACCCCCTATTAGACTCAGTCTCCCTTAATAGATGAATTTTTAAATTTCACATTATTTGATTCGTTCATAGAATTCATGGATTTTATTCTTCACATTATTTGATTCCTTCATATAACAGTGGATTTTTTTTGCGCATTATTTGATTCCTTCATTCAACAGATGGATTTTATTTTTCACATTATTTGATTCCTTCATACAACTGATTCATTTTATTTTTCACATTATTTGATTCCTTTATACAATTAATGGGATTTTATTTTTCACACTATTTGATTTCCTTATACAACAGATTGATTTTATTTGATTCCTTCATACAACTGATGGATTTTCTCTAGTACCCGTTTGCGCAATTTATGTGGTCTTTCACCGTTGTTAGAAAAAGGACAAACAAGTTTCTTGAACTGAGGACTCAGCAAAAGTGGAAAGATAACTATAAAAAGAAAAGATGGGGATAAACGAGATGAACACTCAACAACTTCTATCATAGGATATGAACGTAATATAGTTCTCTGGAAGGAAGAAAACAAATAAAGCAAACGCGAGGAAGATTTGTTGTTCTTACTCATTCTGGCTCTCGAGAAAAGTCTGTTTCTTCTCACATCCTTAAAAAGAACTTGGAGAAAAGATAGGGAGATATATAAAAGTAGAAGTTTACCCAAACTTGTCACCAGATGCCTCCACACGTATAAAATTTACGACTGCTATCAAACTGACTACGTATTTTCGACATTTTCTCTGCTTTTGTGTGTGTGTGTGTGTGTGTGTGTGTGTGTAATAGCAGTGGTAGTAGTACTACGACTAGTATACAGTACATGTAACATCAATTCCGTCTGCTTCTGTTGTGACGCAAAATTTTTGTGGATTTCGTAGGTAGATCCAAATGCGTCACGGATTGATACAAAACAGAATTCATCGTGTCAGCTTTCATCAAACACCTACACCAAACCAGAATCTAAATAATTAATTCTTGACGAGTAGTGCCATTTGTAACTCTGGTTTCATGTGCCTCTCTCTCTCGCTCTCTCTAATCACGTAAATAACATTAGTTTTGAACTTGAAAAAAGAAAAAGCGCTTTTCAAGTGGATTGATCGTAGAACAGAGCGGCACCGATTCTTCAGTGTAAACTATCATCTTTAATGCATGGATTGTTTGGCCGCAGCTATAAATAATTTCTGTAAATTACATATCAAATAAATTATATTGTAGTATGTTTTGAAGGTTAGATGAAACTTATGGCCTACTTGAAGCATTGCATTGTGAAGGTACGTATATTCAAAGCGAGGAGTAATGCTAAACATGTGTGGCTGAATTCATATAATTTTTATCCAGTGTGAAAATGACGGGGAAGGGGCCGGAATTTGTGGTCAAAAGGGGGATTTTATATTTCCAGAAAAATATTCTTACCTAAATATTCCTGGAGAGAAATATTGACTCGAGTCACCCTTTCCTTTCGAAATTCTCGCCTGTACGCATCCATGTATGGTACAGGTCAGGATAGGTTAGATGCGAAAAGTGGTCGACCAGGCCCAAAGTTGAAGGTATAATCCCGCTATTTGTCTAGTATGACTGAGGAGAACCTCTGCAAAATCCTCATGCAAGATTAGTATCGAACCCAGGACCTTCCGGAAGCAAACCCTGTGCTCTACCAACTAAGCTCCAGGAGCTTCTATTTTTTAAACTGGTGACAATTTTTTGTGACATTACTGAGTGATCAGCATTTTTTTTTATTGCTAGCCTAGCATAGGCTTTAGACTAGCACCCCCCAGAGGGCTATATCACTGACATTTTGCTATTGTTAAAATCTTTTACCGTACATCACCTAGGCAGGAATCAAGCTTTGTTTCAACGAAAATATCAAATTGGTCCTTTTCTCATGCAAATTACGTAAGTTTCGTTAAAACTAGTATTTTTTTAAACAAATTATCAGTTTTAAAATAAGAAATAAACAAAGAATTTTGGTATTAAATACTTAAATCTTATCAATCTTTACGGCTGCCATCTATTGACGTGGTTCTTTGTCGATAAAGGGATATGAACGAAACATTTATTTCAGATAGTACAATTAATGTACAGTGAATGAATCCCAAGCGAAAAAAAAAACAGTACAGTAATTGGTTATTCAGCGACAGCCATAGCGACAAACAGTGTGGTTGTATCTATGGAGACATTGATGTTAACTAAATTTCCAATAATTGTTGCAATTAGTGGAATTCGTAAAAGGCCTTGTTTGACATGTTCATGTGTTTGATATATAAACCACATAACTATGTTGTCCTTGATTTGAGATTTATTTCATCTGATATAGCTAAACGCAAATTCCAAATTTGTGTGATTCTTACAGCATATTGATAAGAAAATGTATCTTCTACAAAATAAGAACTAATTTCATTTATTTCCGTATTTATTTTAAAAATTAAATATTTATTACACTTTTACAATGTATTCTTTCTTTCTTTTTGTTTTCTTGTTTGTTTTTGGCGTCAACATTTACAAATTCCATTTTTTTTTTTTTTACCGCACACTTCTGTATGCCTCAGATGAGACAACCTTTCAACACTTCCTGTGCCCTTTTCTCACTTCCGTCAGTATATAAACACTTTTTTTGCACACTTCTCGTTCACTTCTTTCAAGCAAGTTGAGATGTATCAATACGCGATCTTTCTAACGTCCAAAACAAGTAAAAAAAAAAGAAGAGAGAGAAAACGAAGATATTATACGACAGAGCTGAAATTGGGTCACTTGCGGTAGCCCGGTCTGAACGGAACATAGGTGACTCAGTGACCCGCTCCGAAACTTGAAGCAATTGACCTGGGTATGACCCTGTCTTCATCCGATATGATCTGATCTTTTGCCTGTGTCAACCAATGTTGAATTGCAAATTCTTAAAGAATAATCTTTCCGAGGTGGTACGTTATTTGCACACCTTCATGGGTATTTCTGTTCTTACCGGGGATACGAAACTATTTCCATGTGTTATTACTTTATTAGTATTGTTGAGAACTTCTCTCTCTGCCGTATTTTTCGTGCTCTGGGAGGTTAGTCTATACCCCCCGTTTCCGATCACCCCTGAAAGAAATACTGTTCAAATGCAAAAAAAAAAACCCTCCGAGGCACTGGATCAAAATCGGGTCAGAGCGGGTACCAAGCATAAATTCGGTGACCAGGTCCAAAACTTACCCCGATGGCTCGTTTAAGTTAGGTCCTTGCTTCGTGGTATGATAGATTGTTATTTCAAAAGAATTGTACTTTAACTAGACTTTTAGCAGCATACATTAGTGCAAGGTTTATGTCTTAAGTTTTAAACTGTCACTAGAAACAAATATTTATCATCTTCAACTATCTTCTTCCATACTTATGATTTTGTAACATTTCACTCTTAAACACCCTTATTTAAGAAAGTTTTCTATTTTTATTCATGAGAAACTTTAAAAAGCTTGTAATTCTTTTTCCTTTGGAATTCGTAAATGTCTGTCGATGACTTCTTTTGTGTGTCAACGTAAAGCATGTACAAATATTTAGAACATGTATTTTTACAGTAATATTCTATATTAAAAGAGCATTCTCCAGAAAATCTAAAATACTGGGGCCATCTAGGATCAAACTTTTTAACCTATCTTACAAATGAAATAAGCCTATTACTACAGATAATTAGTCTTCATTCATAATTATTTACGCATTTCTTTCTGGTTTGAAGAAGTTTCTTTTTTCACTAGAAGATACCACTGAACTCAATAGCATATTTTCTTAAACATTCTGATAAATTGAAGCTTGTGATTGGTTCGTGTAGTCATATTTAAGCTAACAGGAAATACTGAACCAATCACAGAATTTCCGTTTATCAGAATCTTTAAGATCTGCTGATCTCAGAGATATCTAGCGGTGAGAAAAGGTAGTTTTTCGAAGTCGGAAGGAAAATGCGTACACATTTAAAAATGTAGGTGAATTCTCTGTGTACGGTTATCCGTGGCATTAGAAAGCTGGATTTGCATAACATTTCAGAACACGATTTTTTTTCCTAATTCGTAAGCCTGGAAGTCCAGAAGCGATGTCGGTATGATCTTGCTGTCGTGAAACATGTCTCTTCACCCCAAATGCAGGTATTGGACAAAATAATGGAAACACTTGTGGAAATCGGAACATTTTGTGTTAACATAGTGTTTGTTGTAGCGTCTCACTGAGATATTACTAAAGGCTCGCAAGTTTTAGAAAACCAAAATCGATGACAAGATACCTTTTCGGTTGTATGGTCCTAGGCTCTAACAGTTGTTCGATCTTAATCAGTTAAGACACTCAAATAAAAATAATATTCTCCACTTGATTCATTTATTTACACAACTGTTTCGGTTTCCAACATATTATACAATACAAATCCGTATAAACACATAAATATTTGAAAAATTTAAATTAGTTCCAATAAATAAGATCTGTTCGTTAGAAATATCGATCAGCATCTAAGTTTCATACACATTAAACAACATTATCAAACCATAACCTGCAAATAATCAACATAGTAAGTAATTAAACATAATTCCGTTCTACTATTCAAAATTATTCATTTTCACCACATATACCATTCTAATTAACTAAACGAAATCAGTCTTCAGTTAGATATATTGTAACTATATCAGATACTATTGTAAGGGATACCTATCGATCCCAGGACTATGTCTCGGGATCACAGAGGGTCTCATCAAAGATCAGCAGAACCAGAATTGAGCAAACAAACATTACAAAATTGTAACAAACAAACAATGCTTATAAGACACTGCTTACTCATGAACAAGTTGATAAAAATAAACATACGTAACTTGTTATGTACAAGAAATGATGAAGTGTCGATCAATATTTATGTTAATAGCGCAGAAACTTTTCCGGGCTGTATGAATGGAAAACAGGAACCTCAGACTGTGCGGGCCAACAACTCCCCAGGAGAAATGCTGACCCACACAGTTGTTTAGGCTCCTCAGCTCCCTAGAAGGGGAAAGTTAGATTCAATATATAGAAGAGAACTTTTACCAACAACACAGAAGAAGAGTGACATAGCTATAGTACCTACACTCTTCCAGGGCAGGCATAGGAGTTGACTGTCAAGACATACGCATACAAGAGTCCTTTCATACAGTCCGGTGAGTAGAATGGCGCAAGTTTTATTTTGTACAACATCTTTCTAGAATGAAAGCAAACTATCTGAAACCTACTTGTATTATCAATGACTACATCCTTTCCCGTACCTAAATACGCCTAAGCCCGTCAGAGGGGGAAGGCAGACGCTATGCTGACTGATTGTATCCTAAACCTGAATTAGGATAAAAATGATTTTTTTAATTTAGGGGAGGGATGAAAAATTTCTCAAATTTCGTTCTAGAGCGAAACAATCAAAATATTAAACAGAAACTTCAGAACTTCCTAGAAAATAAATTCAGGATTTATTTAGGTGAATTCCAATCTCTCAAGTCTATCCTTTAGAATTTTATAAGCTTTCGAAAACTTGGCTAACGCATGCGACGTTTCAAAATTGTTTCATTTCATTATCAGGGCCCTAAACCAAAATTAAACTCTTTAAAGTTAAAAGAAGTTGAATAATTACAAAATACAGTGATTTTAATACAAATGACAACTGACCTACTTCACTTCATTAAAATCCAGTAAATTTAATTTCCAAAAAAATAAAAAAAAACTCTCACGCAATCAGCCAATTCTTTTGATTGCAACAATTAATTATTCGTATTTTATAATTTTAAAGCTCTCTAGCTTTGGACAGAGTCACCCAATTAACTCACTATTGAGTCTAACATCGAAAGCAATCCTTTCTGCCTAAGAAAAATCTAACATTAACCTGACTTGACACAACCTTCAATTCTGACCCAAAAACTAATCTAATACTCAAAAGCATAAAAAAAAACATGTATCGCACTCACAGAACAAACAAACCGACCAACCAGATGGCAAAAACAATAGTAGGAAAACAGTCAAACCTCAGCAGCGCACATCTGATGATTTCCAAGATCTACCAAGAACAACTTCAATTCAGATCTATACAATATACATATTATCAAATAGCAAACTTAAAGAGACCCAATCAAGTTCCATACTCACAGCATTCAAACATATTTGAACATTTTCACACTCACACCATGTCCTCGGCACACCTTTTCTGAAACAATCCTACCTTAATTCGGCCTAACCTTTCTCGCAACACAGCAAAAAACTAGTCTCTGTCCAAATACTGTTAAGTCCTAATTTTGTTGTACAGCAGGTTTTAAATTGTAGCAATTAAACTATATTTTACCGGTAATTCTTTCAACACGCCATTTACTTTATCAACACAGAAGTATTTATTTATCAACTTCAATTTTTAACACAGTTAATCAGTAATCAAAGCTAGACAATGAAAAACTACTTTAAAATCTAAAATACACTAAACCGCGAGTACTAACTAAAGGCAAGGAATTTTAGTTACTAAATTGACGACTTACATCTTAATTTTATCCGTGTCTTTAATTCTCCAAGAAATTATTCCTTTTTAATTTTATTTAATGATAATTCAAACGAATAATTTTATTTAGCTTGGCAACTCCAATAATTTCTTATTTATGACAACTTCTGCTCACTGTCAGGATACACCATGTGCTTCTTCTCGTAATTTTACTGTCAAAGATCTCAAACCTGGATCTGATTTAACATTTAACTAAGCCAATATTTTTAAGTGAAGAATTCCTCGTTACTTATATACACTAATTTGCAAGTAACATTGTCACAACCAATCGTTAGATCCATATAGGATAGCATTGATCCCTATCAGCCATGCTATCCCGGCCAGTACTTCCACACATCTAACCTTAGTTTCCAGTTCTTCATCCTAGCTAACCAGTGACGCTTCACTGTTGCCAGCCTCGAACAATATTAGCAGGTAATAACATATAAACATTCAATATTATAGTGTCGAAATAAATCCTTTTTCTTGAGGCGCTACGTGGTCTACCTTTAGCACGCCATACAGCTGGAATTCTGGACGGAATAGACCGATACAAGTCCTGAATAGTGGTGAGTAGAGTTTCAAGCCATTCTTCATGCAACACAGCCTCCAGTTCAGGTAGAGACGAAGAAGGTGGAAATGAACGCCGCACCTTGGCTTCAAGAACAGCCCACAGAGACTCAATGATATTCAGGTCTGGGGACAGCGCGGGCCAGGAAAGATGGTTGAACCTCATCAGCATGATCGTTAAATCACTCTTGAACAGGGCCAGTGGTATGAATTGGGGCATTATCATCCTGGAATTTGGCATTCCTGTCTGGAAATAGTGTGTACCATTGGGTGGACCTGGTTACCAAAGAATTCTCTATACACTGCTGCTGTGACCAAACCGTGTAATGTGACAAGGAAGGATGCCGAATACCATAATATAGCGCCCCAGACCAAAGCCGCCACCATGTTTGAAAGTCGGGCGGAGACAGTCCACATACACCGTATACTTGAGAGGGTGTTCGCCAGACATACACGCATCCAGTGGTGGCGAAGAGGATGAAACCTGTTCTGTTTTTCTGGGCATTGCACCATGCACGTCGCCTTTGAGCATTCTTGTCTGTTATTAGGGTTTGGGGATAGCAACACTCCAATGTATACCCATATTATGCACTTCCTGCCTCACCAGTTTGGATGACGCTGGGGTGTTTGGACGCAGATAAATTCTGTAGTCACTTTCTCGGCCGTTGTTTTCTTCTGCGACTTGACAATCTGTTTCAAGGTCTGGGGGTCCTTAACCTGCAGGATCGGCGTTCGACAACTATTGTGCTTCGCCGACCCTGTTTTACCTTCGCTGTGTATGAGGTCATGACTTTCCAGACCATGCCTTGTGTTACACCTAATAACGTCGCAGTTTTGCTTACAGATGCTCCAGCTAGACGGTCACCCACAATTAGACCTCTTTAAAACTCCGTCAAACAGTGAAGTAAATACATTATATTGTATTATAATATAATAATTATTGATTATAATCAAACTGGGAGGCTAAAGTAGATTTTAGGGGGGCTGAACCCCCCCTAGTCCCCTGTAGCGCCGTCCCTGGTTACTATATGCCCCACTTTTGAGAAGTGTTTATATTATTTCTTTCAATAACTATAAATGATTGAAGAAATTAAATAAGAAAATGAGTCTTAGGCACTTTGTATCCGGCATATTGTAAAGAAAATGTGTTCAACGAAAAAGTGTTTAGAAACTTAATGCGCCACAAATGAGGTGTTTGCGCGAATAAACGTCAATGTTACATTTTGCGTGTATTGAGAAAAATTGCAAGGAAGTTCAATCTAGTCCGCAGAGCAGGTGTGATGCAACATAGACTTTTGTTCCATAAATCCAACACACTGTTTAAGCGTGAGCTCACTCAAGGGAAGAGCATATAACATAGACTTCTATTCCACGGTTTTTGTAGTGCATTTCTCTCCGGCAATTTCTGAATACGGAGGCGATTTGTTGCAATATGCTCGAAGCAAATGTAAATACATATCAAGGACACATCAGCGACCTCTCTTTCGTATATAACTCCATTTAAACAAAAAAAATGTCACATAGATGTTTGTTCGTGCGTACGCCTCAAATGTTCAAAAAGTCGCCATCAGAAATGTCATTAATATAAACTCTTTGCATTTTTTACACAATATTTACGTGGTTCTTGATCACAAAGTTAGGAATTTTAGATGCAACGTGCGAAAAGATGTTAAATAATTTTTTATTTTTTATTTTTAGTTGGAAAGGGGTTCTACATTGTTGTATTAAATCAAATCATATCCAGAAACTACGAGTTACTATTTCATTAACCTTCATTTTTTTTCATTTCAATATTTCAAATAACTTCTGTATATGCTAGGTTTATCTTTGATTTCAGCACATTCAACATTCTATCTACTTCGTGCATCTTTTTCCATCTCCCGATTAACGTACTGTTTACATTGTTCTCCTTCTTGGCGGGAAGAGTCATTGTTACAGAGTTACGATTGTGTTTTACAGGCAGGTCTAGAATCGATCCTTAATTGTTCTTTGAGTGGCAAGGCTTGGGTACAGGCTACTCTGCCCGTTCGGTCAGGTGGACTTGGCATTCGTCGGGCCACGGATTTGGCGATTCCGTCCTTTTTAGTGTGTTTTCATGGCTCTCGTCGTCTCGTTGAGTCTATCCTTCCACTGGGCCTTTGCCTCGACCCGGACGCCTCTATTCAAGATTGTTCAGCAAAATGGTCTACGTTAAGTGGATTAAATTCTCCTCTTTTGGATGTCAATAGCTCTCAGTCTTCTTGGGACGATCCTATCATCAAACGCACACAATCGCAGTTACTACAATCCGCTATTTGTCTTGAAGATCAAGCCAGGCTACTAGCAGCGTATTCACCTGAGTCCGGTGCTTGGCTCCAAGCTTTGCCTTCTCCTCCTCTTGGTCTACATCTTTCGAATGAAAGCTTCTGTGTTGCTGTTGCCTTACGTTTAGGAGCAGACGTCTGTGTACCACACCGCTGTCCAGCCTGTGGAGCATTCGTGGATCAATGGGGCTCTCCTGTGTCAGGAGTGCTGGTAGACACATGCGTCATTCTAGTGTCAATGATGCCATCCTCAGAGCTCTGTTTTCTGCTAATGTACCATCGGTACGAGAATCATCTGGATGTAGCCGCTCCGACGGTAAGAGACCTGATGGAATGACACTAGTTCCATGGAAAAGAGGAAGACCTCTAGTATGGGATTTCACCTGCGCTGATACATTCGCCATTTAAAATGTTACTCATTCTTCTTTGAAAGCGGGTGGTGCAGCTACTCGTAGGCAGGCCGATAAAAATCTGAAATACTCTAATGTACTTGCTAAGTTTATTTTTGCTGCGATCACAATTGAATCAAGTGGTACTTGGGGCACGGCAGGCCTTAATTTTATTAAAGAGGTTGATCGGGGAATACACATCGTTTCGGGTGATGCCCGCGCGACCACCTTCCTAATCCAGTATCGCAATTCAGCGAGGGAATGTATCTTCTATTCTTGGTATGTTGCCTCCTGGGAAGGCATTATATGAGATTTTCCTCCTTTAAAGATTTTTTTTTTTTTAGATTATATTCAAATTTTGTTTAAATTCAATTGTTATTTACGAATTCACTTCATTGTGTAATTTTCGTCTACAATTGATATTATGTCGATTCACTAAAGTAACATTTTTGTTGTGTGAATTGAATACCACTTCGGTGTCGATTTTTGTATTAGTTATGCATCGTGTAGAGTATAGATGGATCTTGAAACTTGAGTACAATAGTTCTAATTATCAGTTACATGAGTGGTTACTTTAAAGAATTTCTATTTTATGTCTTTGAAATATATTATTCGCTAACTTGCCGTGTATATTTGATGATATTTCTTTGTACCACAACTTGGTTATTTAGTGGTTCAATGTAATGGTTGCTATAGTTACATTATACAAGCTGTTTTTATTGGTCTATAAGTTGTACTTACTCAAATTTCGTTTCGGGCAACATTGTTGTCCTTTTACTTTGAATAAAGTCTTTAAATAAAAATCTTCTTTTTAAGTCTTGTAACAAAAGCTTTATTACTAATTAGTACATCGTTGATTACAGGAAATTATTGCTTCATCGTAACGTATGGCTGGCCACTACAATGCGTTTTTATGTATTTTTGAGAATACTGAACAAATTACATGCAACAAATGTAATTTTGTAAACCTGTTCCGATAACACATCTTATCAATCTGTATCAAACGAACTATTTGGGCCTTTAAAAATGTTTACTTTAGCTGAGAATTTTAATGCCCATTAATGGCAAATGTCATACACCATGCTTTCAAATTTCTCATCTAGAACTAAGTTCTTGAAATTATGGATTGTTAATTCATTTGACAGACGCTTTAAAATTAATTATCGGAGTCGCTTTCCAATTGCGAGTCTTTTGCGCAGTATGTTTAACACAATAGGCGCTCTTTAATCCGGCACGTTCCGGACCTCAGCCGTATCGGATAAGTGATTTTGCCGGATTATCGAAAGTCAATATAGTTTTAACGGCAATATCAAAGAAAACTAAATAGTCAAGGTCAACAGACGCCCGAATCCACCCGAAAATATCCGAACGCAAGTGGCTCGATCGGTGCCGGATTACAGAATCTGCCGAACCAAAAAATGCCGGATTAAAGAGCGCCTATTAAAATACCTCCTTATAAAATGTCCTAACAGAGTATATTTAAAAAAAATAAGTAAGTGAAGATGAGTGATTCTGGCAGATCCGCACTGTGTGTGGGGGGGGGAGGAGGGGTTCACCCCTCAAATTCTCAAGAGTACCCACCAAGTTTAAAATGTTCACGGTTTAAAAATGGATAGAAACCGTGCAAAACTTTACTTACACCCTACCAATTTTGACTTTACACCCGCCAACCCAAACTGATAATCCTGGCGAAATCCCTGTGCGGACTAAAAGCCAAAATAAGATAATGAATAGAGAAAAATAGGCCTAAACTCTGCCTGTATTAGCAGATGTTTTCGCCCTTAAACTTGAAATTAAAAAAAAAAAGTCAGTCACTGTGAACAAAAAAAAACAGTGAGGCCAAGCCCAGTTGGGGAACTATGCATATATGCTACCGGCAGGTATCAGCAGCGAACATCCTACAGTGCGGCGAGATCTTTCCAGCGACAGCTCAACCACCTTCCTAGCCCTAGTAGTTCCTAAGTTATAAATTAGTCCTTATCTTCGGAACCACCGCTGCAAAATATATTATGTATACGGGTTTGAATTCATCTCTCCGAGAGCTTTTCAAAGACACCTCAACCTCTTCATAACTAGTTCCTGAGTTGAAAAGTTGTCTGTAGACGAACGGACAGCCAGAATAGTACTTGCTTCTGAAGCCTAAAAGTATGCTTCTTGTTACACGTGAAACGAGTCATTTTTTATCTCTTTCTGTATACCTTTCGGCTTTGATAACAATTTCAACATTTAAAAAAAA
>JAGDQP010021727.1:0-31378 GCA_022664845.1 Lepisma saccharinum | reverse complement strand
TGGGCGTGGGTTTTTCGGGGTTCTCTCGTTTCCTTCTACTTTCTTCAGCCCATCATCCATCCGGTCTGAGCCAAAATTGCCTAAAAGACTTAGAAACTAAATTTAAATACAAATTCAAGTGTAGCTGAATTTGAAGCCTATGTCTCTGTTTACATTATTTCTCTCGTAAAATAGGCAGTGCTGCGTTGATTTTTCTTACCACTATCTATAGATTTCGCCTATTACAAACGGGAGGTTTGCATCTGACTCATACCATTAATGTCCGTGAATTCCTGCGATTGCACCTACAAACAGTACCAGAAATAAATACGTTAGTTTACCGCAATTATCCTAAAGTACGGTCACCAGAAATATGAAGGTATATAAGAAGGTCACCAATTATGTATGAATGAATAAAATACGCAAAATCACTGTTACCGTGTGAACATTTACCGTAAAACGTTCGGTAATGTAAGGTAAGTCAAATTTAAATGTTAGGGTACTCTAGCAAATTGCAGTTACCCTATAAGCAGGCTATACGGTAACCGTGGAATTTACAGTATATTACGACACCATTTATGGTTACCGTAAAATGTACGGTGCTTACGGTCAAAGTAAATTTTACGGTACTGTATCATTGAAATTACGGTTACTATATAATGAAAGAATACGG
This sequence comes from Lepisma saccharinum, assembly GCA_022664845.1. Classification (NCBI taxonomy): domain Eukaryota; kingdom Metazoa; phylum Arthropoda; class Insecta; order Zygentoma; family Lepismatidae; genus Lepisma; species Lepisma saccharinum. The sequence goes on along the minus strand of JAGDQP010021727.1, from coordinate 30,726 downwards.
TGACAGTAGAATTTACAGTATTTTACCACACCATTTACGGTTACTGTAAAAATGTTGACCGTAAAATATACGGTATTTTAAAGTGCGCTGAACGTAAATATCACGGTGATTTACCATAAAAAATACGGTTACCGTAAAATGAAAAAATACGGCAACCGTAAAACTTATGGTATTTTACCACACCATTTACGGTTACCGTAAAAATGTTGACCGTAAAATATACGGTATTTTAAAATACGGTAAACGTAAATGTCACGGTACTTTACCATAAAATATACGGTTACCGTAAAAGATGAGAATACGGTAACCGTAAATTTGACGGTAATTAGTTGGCAGCCAAATTTGACGGTAATCGGGCCGTAAACTTACGGCTCCTTTTTTACAGTGTACACACGGGTACACGGCGGGTACCCGCCTTAAAATTTTAAAAGGAAGCGTGTACCTACCTAAATATAAGAACAACGGTGGGTACGCGCCGTGCACTCAGCTGTTTGAAACCCAATAGGGAACCGGGAATGAAAGAGACGATTAAACGGATTTATTCGATTATGCATTAATTGAAAACCTTTTGTCATCTGTAAGAGAAATGAGGAGCTTGTTTCAAAAACTTCCAAGTTCCATTTTACTTTACTTTTAATGTTTTACTTTATTTCATATAATATACAAGTTTCTGATTCGATTTTGAAGCAAATGTTCTATTAAAGCATTGATTTTAAATTAGATAGATAAAATTCTCTTTCAAACTGACAGCAAAATCGAATCAGAAAATTGTATATTCTTTGAAGCAAAAAACATTAAAATAATGTAAAATGGAATTAGCAAGTTTTGGAAACAAGCTTCTCAAATACAGCACAGCATTAGTAGTTCATGAACAAATCCACTTCGATTGCCTTTTTCGTTTTCTGTTTCCGTTTCTTATCAGAAAACGGTTAATTGGAAGAGGAGCTAAAGCAGGCTAGAGTGTAAACACGTTTATGAATTACGCCTGGTTTCAGCATGGTGCAAGGTGTCAGGAAAGTCCTGTCCCGTCAACTTCGAACTGTGATAGAAAGGAAGCAAAGCATGACATATGAATATGGTAAGATAAATGAATTGTATGGGCGGTAACCTATATGAATAAGGATTGCACACAAATAAAATTAAATTCCTCAGGGGAAGGTGAGGGGGGGGGGGAGCCGAGGAATTCCAACATGCCACATTCCGGTACCTAATGTTGATAATTAGAGAATGAAGAATACTTCAAGGTAGAAAAAATACAAAGGTCTTTGCTTTGTGCTAAAATACAAACGCATTGGAGACAAGGGCAAAGAGAAGTACTCAATTAGCTTCACTCTGGCATAGGATCAAGAAGCATTCTGATTCGAAATGTCATTCAATTGATTTGTCAATCTGGAAGTCAAAAGCAAGCAGATATTGAAAAGTTAGCAGTCGAATCGGCTAGTTAAGGGCAGAAATGTAATGAAAATATTTTCGGGATGGTGTATTATTAAGTCAAAACTAACCAACCATTTACTGATTATGAATCATTGATTCAACCAAGGAAGTTCAATGGTGTACATGTAGAATAAAGAATTCGACCAACAAACTTGGAGAAATTACATAAAAAGTGCCTAAGAAGAAAAGCCTTAGTGGCCGGAGTTGGAATTTTGGCAGCATTTCGGAGCCACAACCTGCTGAAAATGTGGAAAAAGGAACTTCGGAGCTTCATATTTCCAATATCACATCAGCAGAGCTGATGCGGCATGGTATCTCGAAGGCTAATTTAAACTGCTCTATCCAAAATTTACGAGAATATTCTAAAATTTTGCAATGGGTGCGCAAGGGACTCTCCACGAGAAGTAGAGGATTTCCAGAAATTCTCTAAAATAAAGGTAGATTAAAATGAGCAAAGCTAAGAAGCCTTTCAGTGCGATAAAGACAACATACGTAATGGCCGCTATCCAACCAGGCAATTACATTCTCTCTCACTGAGAACAAACGGGTCAATTTAAAAAAAATGTAATTTCTACTCCTGTTTGTTATGCAACCACACATATTTCGTTAGAATTTTGTGGATTTATTTTTTTCTAGGGAAACGTATGGAACAGCGTGTACCCAAGAAAATATTTGCCATTCCACCCCTGGATATAGAGGCTAAAGCGAATGCTCAATAGGTGACAGGAGATTTCGTCACACTAGAACACTCATACGCGAAAAAAACGCCAGAAAAGATAAGGAACTTACAAAACGTTTATGAGCAGTTGCCCCAGCAAACGTAAGATCACCAATGACGCTGAAAAGCGCTTCAACCAGTTAAGATGTTAATAGGAATATCCAAAAATATCTGTATTGAGAAGTTGAGCACTTTTTAATATTAATAAGATTTATTAGCATAAGAAGATATTGTTTGAATACTGCCATTAAGTTATATCAGAAGATAGTGTACCTAAAGTAAAGCTGTTATATTACAACATACACAATATGGTGGATTATCAACTTAGGGAAAATGCTTTTTACTATTTGTTTAGAACTGTATCAAGCACATGCATCGAAATTAACGCAAAAGTAAACATTTCTTGTAAGTATGAAACACAAGCACAGTCGATAAGAGTTTCTTGTGAGCAGGTATACAGTATTATATATAATTCTAAATAAATCTGATTTGACCAGGATGGAGGCATTTCACTCTTATACCACAATAGAAATAATCAAATAAAAATCAGAATAATGCTCAGCTTTCATTACAGAATGTACACTTCAAAGGATTTAAACAAGAACATGATCAAATAAAACAACTGTAGACAACAATGGATCAAATTGAACAGAATCAGATTACCATGCTTTCATTAATTGAAACGAAAACCAAGATCAGAAATGTAAAATATTGATCGATAAAGAAAGCTAAGTTTTCATCTATAATTGTTAAGATAGATAAAGAAATAGAAGGTTTCACAGACCATTCAAGGTAAAAAAGAGTTAAACGAAGAAGGTAGTGAGTAAATGAAGTCAAGAATGAGAAAGTTCTGGTGAAAACAACGGAAGAAAAAATGAAAGAATTTGAATCAGGAGAACATAATTCTCATATTGTAGTAGCAGATACATTAAACGAAGTAATGGAAGTTCAACTAGAGTAAGGCGAAACTGGAATTTGATCTTAAAGAGCAGTATGGTGAAGAAATATTAAACATGATTAAAAGGTGAGGACATTGCTAATATCAGGAAGACTCTACTGTCTGAAAGAAGATATGATTATTTGTGCAGGCATTTATTAACAAATACAAAGATGTTTTGAAATATTGTAAACATGATAAGAAGGTGGGGAACAGATAGAGAAGAAGAATGATTTAATATAATCGAGTAAAGATAACTTTGCGGATGAAAAATCAAGATTTAATCAAGACAAGGAGGTGGATCATAGGGCAATGTTTTGAACAATAGCTGTTCATTTAAAGACTAAGATTAAAATGTTTCTCGAACAATAACACGATTTAATATGGGCTTTGAAGAACAATTACTGTTTTTTCATATTAGAAGATTAATCGTGATAAAAACGTAGAAAAAAAATTTTAAACTGTAGAGGTGATTCTCAATACAAGTTTAGAAATATGGTACTTAACGGTTACTACGACAAACGAAGTTTTGATTCTTGGTTCTGATTTGAAAACAGATAGGAAGATGAAATATGGCTAAATATACAATTTTAAAAATCAGCTGTTAAACGGTCTTTTTAATTTACTTGTATTAACTCAATTTACTAGTATTAAGATGTCAAATAGATTTTGGGTACTTTCACGGAGTTTTGTTATAAGTTTCTGTACGTAATTTGATAACTTGTAAAAAAACATAATCTATTGAAAGTCGGCCTGGAGAATCCTATTTCTGCTACTGGAGATAAAATTTTATTAGATGAAAGTTTGAAGAGAGTGACATTTTCTGTACGATTGTTCTAAATGTGTGAAAAGAATGATAATTGTGAAATTGTATAGGTATACAGCGTATAGGTGTATAGCATTTCAGGTTCCCAAGAATGCTTTTTATAAACTATTTTGGTAACACTGACTATTGCTGTGCCTGATCATGACGGTCCCGGGGCCTCTCAGTTGGTCAATGCAAGACCTCTCTAACGACACCATAACTACGTAACTACAGCTTGGGGTACATGTTTTGGTAACGGGTTGCCTACATTGGAAACACGGTGATTGGGAACGGGGACACCATCAGTATGTTCTTATTATGAATAATAATATTTATGCCAAGTTTTGTGCACCAAAGTCCAAGGTAATAGAAACAATTAAAAAAACACTTTATAGAAAATATGTTGGCAACACTGGCAAGTTTAGTATACCAACGGAATGGAATCATTTTGAACAATTGATTTTTTAGAAAACTAAAATGGGTTGGCAACACAGAACCACAGCATCAATCAAGGCGATTCTGGCGGCTTTGAGCTAATCTAGCAAATACTTTTCCAAGAACACCTAAAACACTTCTCTACACCTTGTGGTTCCTCAGCTTCAGTTTGTGGACATGGACAGAAGAACGAACACATAGACAGACGGGCTGAACGGACTTATATGGTCCCTGTTTCTACAGCTTTTCTATGAAATGGCCTACAAGTTAGAAGAGAGTGAAATTTTCTGCAGGATTGCTCTAAATGTGTGAAAAGAATGATCATTTTCGTATTTGTGAAAATGTACAGCGGCCAATTTGGATTTTGGCCGCCATCTTGGAAAAGCTTCCCTGCTAGGATTTAGCAACAATCCGTTTCAAAATCCCTAGGTCTTACTCTAACTCCCTGTAAAGTTGCGTTTTTAAGGAACTCCCCCCCACAGCTGGATGATGGACTATGGTATGTTATGATGATTCACATTAAATGTATTTCGACATTTTTCTAATTTTTTCTTGTAATGTTAAGTATGTATAAATGTTACTTATTGGAAATAAACTAGATGGATCAGGCAGTTTGTGGAGAAATAAGTAACGTTTCGGATTTAGGAATTATTATTCTAAAGTATCTTTGCTTTTGTTATTTGCCACTAGTGTTCTTTTCTCAAACCTTGCTCACGAAGTTCTATCGTTCTGGAAGTGTGTTACTATTTAACACTTAAATATTAAGGTCTCTGTAATATTGTTGTATTGCCCATGTATACCTCGTACCAGCCTATATCACCTTCTCTCGAAATAAAATGATTATCGTTGAACTTGTCTTCATCTCTGAATAAAGCTCTACTCTAGATTGACTTTTCCTAAATCCCGTCCTTTTGCGAATCGTCCACTGGGATGACGGTTTCGTAAGTCTTGTATCTACCAACAGGAACTTCACTTCTTACCGTTGTTGTTGTTGTTAGTACACGAGTAGGTGCGTTTTGCGACCGTGAAACTTTTGATCCTACCGAATATTCTGCGTTTGCGACCCCTGCAAAATGAATCGTGTGTTTTGCGATCAATCTACTTGTTGTGGAGTCGGCAACGTTTTGAACAGTTAAATTAATTAATGATATTACATCTTAACTATGTATTAAGCAACATCACTCGGTCGCTCCGAAATCTGAGGTTCTGCAAATCTAACCTAAGGTGACAGTTTCCATTCCGAGAAACAGCTTTCAAAAACTCTCTGGAAGGAAGCGACTCGAATATCCAAATGTAGTATACACAAACGTACCGAGTTATCTCATAAGTAATGTCGTACGTGCGATGACCGCTGCAATGACTCCATCTGACGAGCGAATTGTGAAGTAGACGGCACGTGCAATAGCTGAGTCATATAGGATACTTGATTGTGAAGCAGTGTGTAGAATTGAATCGTATTTATGGCCTTTAGGCATGTAAGACTCAGGCCGGGATAGGGGAGGAGAAAGGATTCGGAAAGGTGTAGGCCAGAGCCTAAGTTGAAGGAGCCAACCCGGCATTTGCCTGGTGTTAGTGAGGAAAAACATTGGAAAATACTCAGTCAGGATGGTCGTCCGCTGAGATCGAACTCACGAACTTCTGAATACTACGCCAACGCTCTAGCACTAAGGTACGTTGGCTCAGTAGCAGTGTGTAGAAGGAGAATGATCTACTCCCCGTTTTGGAAGTGTCGCTTTTGCAGCATATCATGCTGTATGATTTTCACCAGGGACAACCAGCCAGCACAGCGGCACGAAACATCAATGCCGTATACGGTCAGGGTGCTGTGGATGTGCGAAATTGCCAGAGGTGGTTCCAGAGGTTTCGGTCTGGGTACACCAGCCTCACCCATAAGCGTCGAAAAGGGAGACGAAATTTCCGGGAAAACTCTGCAAGATGGGGATAACGTATGACGAACAGTGATCAAGGTTTTTGTCTCCAAAACCGGGAACTTCTTTCAGCTAGGGATTCAACAACTGGTTGCCAGATGGCAGAGTGTTGTGGAGTCAGATGAAGAATATTTTCCTGACTAACCGTAGTGTTCCAAGTAAGTTATCTTTCCTTTGCTCACGGTGCAAAAATACTTGTGGCATTAGCTGATAGAACGAGCAAAAATGCAGACAATACTAAATGAGGAGGCAAAATCACGGACAGAATGAAGAACAGGAGAATCTAACCTGACTTTAACTAACCCACCTTCGCTCGCTATAGCTCACTTGGCACTCGTATATGTGATTGGTTTTATATTGCATTTTGTATTAAGTTGATTTACTACATCTGTGTAAATGTGAAATTTGAAAAACATAATGAATTACGTTGTTTACCTAAATGAACTGTGAGTTTCCGTGGCTCAGACGGTAGCACGTTTGACTGTGGATCGGGCTCAAGTCCAGGTCAGAACGCTGGAGAATTTTCTCTCAATGTTCCCTTGCCTGGTGCTCTGAGGTGCACTCAGCCTTCTGTCAAATTGAGTACTAGACTGTCCTTGGTATTGCTGAGCACCTTGGAAGGTAAAGACGGTCGGCCGTGGGACTGACCATACCACCTCACTTCGTACAGTGGGTCGAGAATATGTCACTACCTCCACATCCAGGTGGATATTACACCTTTATCCAAAACGATTTCTCTTGCTTCTCAAATTGTAGTAGCTTGCTCCGAAAATGAAACTGGTAATCCAGCTCAATTTGGCCTAACCAGAAATATACAACAATCTTCTTTCACGTATTAAAAGATAAAAAAGTATCAATCTAGTAACCAGTGCTAACAGGTTCAACATCGGCATTTCAATACGAATTAGTATTCAGTGCTACAAAACGCACAACGCCTACATTTCGAAACACAACATGCACGGATCGCAAAACGCAAGCCACTTAGTATATTCTTAGATAAGATGAATAGTTGTATATGCGGTAACGGCACTAACGGTAACGCCTGTCTTATAGATGCTCAGTAACAAGTGTATTTGCGTAATTATCAGATCATTTAATTCTCTGAGCACATGAAGTTTTTGACAGGAATTCTCGTTTGGGGGTATAAATACAAACATGGAGAGTTTAACAGGAGATAAATACAGTCTAGTAGTATTTCTATATGCAATACTTTTCAGCTAAAGATCTTAAGTTGGAGGTTTTGTGTACATTTTCTATCAGACACGTGACGACCTCGGGTGGCCGAGAGGTTAGACTCGCTTTTTGTGCACCTGGTCACAGGTTAAAATTACGCCGGGGCTCATTGAACGCAGTGGTTTGGAACCCACTTTACCTAAAGCTGTGGGTCCCATCCTTAAAACGTCTCCAGCTCGTTTAGTACATTAATAACAATTGACTCATGAGACATGTGACGGACTTTGGCTATTAGGCCATGGCTTGCATGTCGGATTCATAAATGTAAAATTAAATGAAGATATCAAACCACACATGGGTTTGACTTGGATTCGAAGGGTGAGACCTGCACATATGAACACTTAGTGCTGTCAAAGTAGCTCTTCCTTATCACTCTAGATTGCTTCCATGGTAGCCAGATTATAGGGCTTCTCTAAAACCACTGGTAAATAACTGAAGAAATGGAGAGAGTATTGAGGAGGTTGAGGTCTCGTTGGAAAGCTCTTGACTAGTCTAGCTTAGAGTTGTCGGAACCGTCTTGATTTGTGCAGTTGGTCAGTGTTGCCAACCCATTGTTTTAGAATCCATTTTTTCAATTTGCTTCCATTTCCTTGGACGTATCTATACTAAAATTGGCATAACCATGATTCGACGTAATAGAAAAATACTTTAGGTGTTCTCTCTTTAGGCACCTCAGTTGTCAGTGTTGCCAGGTTCCTTTTTAAAATAAATGTATCTGTTAGTAGCGGTAATACACAAGAAAAATATTGTAGAACCTGAAACAAATTGCAACATAAGCAATTTAAATGCTTTTGAGGCAAGTCCAGTGTGCTGTATTATATATTAAAAATCGTTCAAAATCTGAGCATGGGAACGCCTTCAAAATGGCGGTCTTTCCAATATGGCTGTCGTACGTAACATTACTTCACATTTTCAGTCCTGTACCTCTCTAAGTTACACGTAGCGTGATGACACCTATTACAAAAGTTTTTTTAAAATAGAATTACATTTCAAACGCGATAAAGATCTTTCATCTATCCTATAAACAACTAAAGTTATACTTCCATCTATATTCAAAAGTTATACGAAAATAGTGCGTTTGTGACATTTACATGCACTTATCCCGTTTCTGGTGGTAGTTACAATTATTTTCATCAAATAAAGCGTTTGCTTTGTTTTAAGTTTTGCAGTAAGCCATACATTATGTAGGTACTGTAATATTTAGTAAAGATAGGCCTAAAGGTATATCAGTTATTGGCTATTGTGTAAATGGCTGACTTTAACAATCGATTTTCCACACTGTTTGATCTAGAAACACCAAATTTGGTATCAAGGTGTATGACCAAGAGTAGTTTAGGAAAAAAATGTTGAAAAAGTAGTCATCTTGGATCCAAAGTGGCCGCCAAACCTATTGTTGTATAGAATAGAGAGTCTAAACCGCTGGGGCTACTGAAATGAAATTTGGTATGAAGATACATTATCACTAGTAGATTACTAAACTATTACACAATACATCCATAGACGCCATTTTGGATCCTAAATGGCGGACTTAACAATCCATTTTCGACACCGTTTGAACTAGAGATACGAAATTTGGCATAAAGGTGCATTATGACGAGTAGTTTAGGAAAAATATTACAACATTTTCGAAAAGTCTCCATTTGGATTCAAAATGGCCGCCCGAAAACCCATTTTCCACACCGTTTGAGCTTGATAAATCAAATTTTACATGAAGGTGTACCATCAGAAGTAGGTTACGACAATATAAGAAAACATTCAAAAAGTCGTCACCTTGAATCCAAAAGAGCCGCCCAAAAACCCATTTTCCAAACCATTAAAGCTAGAAAAACAAAATTTTGTATGAAGTTGTATGACGACGATTAAGTTACAATAAATTTGGCAAACCTCCACTATGGGGGCGTGCCCCTTCGGTGGAAGGGTGCAGATGGACACCATGCTAGTGTAGTCCTGAAGAGAGATTCTGGTTAAGATAAAGGTGGCGAAGCCCCCAAGTCCATATACTATATAGCCCCATGGACACTGATTCACTGACTCACTGAGTCATCCATTTAAATTCATAGGGTAAAATACTGGCGTTAGAAAAAACAAATTTGGTATGAAGATGTAGGACTATGAGTAGATAAAGAGAAAAATTCGACATTTTCAAAAAGTCGCCATCTTTGATCCAAAACCCCTGCCAAACTCATTGTTGTATAGAATACACAGCCTAAACGGCTAAAGCTACAGAAATTAAATTTAGTATGCAGGTACAACATCACCAGTAGGTTATGAAAATATTACGAGATGCATTCAAAGACGCCTACCTTGGATACAAAATGGCGGACCTAAAAATGCATTTTCCACACTGAGCTAGACATATGAAATTTGGTATCAAGATAAATCGTCACGAGCATTTTAGAAAAATATTACAAAATGTTGAGAAAGCCGCCATATTTGATCCAAAATGGTCGCCAAACACATTGTATTATTGAATACACAGCGCTAAGGGCTGCAGCTAGAAGCACTAAATTTGGCATGAAGGTACATTATCACTATTAGGTTAATTAAATATTGCACAATGCATCCAAAGACGCATCTTGGATCCAAAATGGTGGACTTAAAAATCTATTTTCGACACCGTTTAAACTAGAGATACAGAATTTGGGACAAAGGTGCATTATGACGAGTATTTTAGTAAAATATTACATTTTGAAAAAGTCTTCATCTTGGATTCAAAATGGCCGACCGAAAACCCACCTTCCACACCGTTTGAGCTAGATAAATTGAATTTTACATGAAGATGTACCATCAGAAGTAGGTCACGGAAATATAAGAAAATATTCAAAAAGTCGTCAACTTGATTCCAAAATGGCCGCCCAGAAACCCTATTTCCAAACCATTGAAGTTGGAGAAAAGAAATTTTCTATGAAGATGTATGACCAAAAGTAGGTTACAATAAATGGGGAAAACATTCCCCTTTGGGGGCGCACCCCCCGTGGGACAGTGCACATGGAAAACATGGCGGTGTATTCCCGTAGAGAGATTCTGGTTGAGGTAAAGGGGCGGAGCCAAACAAAACTACTGAAGTTGGACGCGCATCTTCCCCCCAGCGAAGCAAAGCCAATCAATATAATATATAGTTCGATGGTCACACTCACTCACTGATCACCAGTATTCACAGATCACACTACTTGAGCAAGAAATACTAAATTTGGTGCGAAGGTGCATTACCATGAGTAAGTAAAGGAAAAAGTGCGTCATTTTGAAAAAGTTTCCATTTGGATCCAAAATGACCGCCAAGCCCATTGTTGTATAGAATACAGAGCCTAAACGGTTGGGTGCTATGAAAATGAAATTTGGAATGAACGTACAACATCACTAACAGGTTAAGGAAATATTACTACATTTCTCCAAACACGCCATCTTGGATCCAAAATGGCGGGCGCAAAAATCCATTTTCCGCACCGTTTGAGCTAGAGATACCAAAATTGGTGTGAAAGCACATGACAGCTAGTAGTTTAGAAATATATTACAAAATATTGAAAAAGTTGTTATCTTGGACTCAAAATGGACGCTCAAAAACTCATTTTCCGCACAGTTTGAGCTAGATCAATGAAATTTTAGGTGAAGGTACCATCACAAGTTGGTCACGACAATATAAGAAAACGTTCAAAAAGTTGTCAACTTGTATCCAAAATGGCTTCCCAAAAACCAAATTTCCAAACCATTGAAGCTAGAAAAACGAAATTTTGTATGAATTTGTAGGACCAAGAGTAGGTTACAATAAATGGGGCAAACCTCCCCTTTGGGAGCGCATCTCCAACGTGGGAGAGTTCAGATGGACATCATGGTGGGAGTCGCAGAGAGATTCCGGTTAAGATAAAAGGGGTGCAGCCTCCCAAACTACTGTAGTTGGGGACACAGCCCCCCCCCCCCGCGAAGCAAAGCGAATTTAGATATAAAACAACACGTCTTACCAAAGAGAAGATCTAATTAGTGTGTTTGGACTCTGATTCTTATAAAGTGTTTTGTCAGAAGAAAGTCCATTACTTTTGGGAGGTGATTCCTGAAATCAAAATAAATCAAAATACTCCTATGACTATGGGTGAAATTCCGCTTCGTTTTATAGATACAGTATTTCCAACTTGGACCCCAAGTCGACGAATAACAATGAGGAGAAAATAAATAATTCTCAATAATTGAGAAACGAGGATTGGACGAATGTTTAGCTGGTGGATATTTGTTTTTAACAACTTCATGGACATCAGGAGTGAAAACTCGCTGTCACCATGTTGTCGGTGTTGCCAACTTGGTACTACAATTATTTTTTTCAAATGGTATTACTTCTATTTATCAGGCGTTTGGTATCCTCTAGGTATAGTAAATAGCATATTAAAAACGGAACGCAGAGTTGCAAACTGTAAATGTTATACCAGCTTAAGCGTGAAAACTTGAAACATTTCATCAAAAGAAGGCGCAAACTTTGAGTTTCCAACGCTGTGTTTCGTGCATCATATATGTTGTTTACCATTGATAGGGGATGCCACATATTCAATAAACTGACGTAGTGTATTTTTTTAAAAAAACTATATACCTTGTTGGCAACACTGACCATCTGATCGCATCGCTTTCTTAACTCATAATATCCTCTGTATTGGTGCAAATTACCTTCCAAAAGCTAAATTTTATTTTAGTGCATGGTTTAAGATTTATGGTGAAAAATTTATTGCAGTTACCATGCAAGGAGTCGATTTGGGGCTTTAAGTTGCAAGCCCTGTATTTTGCAAACGAAGCGGAATTCAACCCATGTTTATATGATTTTTTAGCTGTTTCGATATCAGGAATCATCTCCCAAAAGGAATGTACTTTGTTCTGATACACCCTATATATATATTATAGGTCTAACGATATACATTGTTTAATATTCATGCAAAAAAACGTAATTTTCACGAAAAATGGTACTGAGTGCGTTATTTGCTCCAAATCTTTATTTACCCTTAGTTTTATCAAAAACATGACTTTATAGCTTGGACTATTTTTCCTTGCAAGTATTCAATGGTTTATCATTTTCCTTTTTAATCTCAACACCAGTTCCAGCATTTTGTTACATAACATACTCATATCTTCAAAAAAATGGAAAAAACATTTGCATCGGATCCCGTCTCCTAGTGTATTATAATTCATTAACGAGTCCCAATTCACCGCCATGATCCCTATAGATGAAAAAAATACAAGCAGACTTTAATGCATCCTCAAGTATTCGTATCAAATATACGGAGCAAAAATCGCTATTCCTGTCATCATTTCTTTATTCTTCATATGTCGTCGTTTATTTAGAGAAAAAATATAAATAAAATCACGCTAAAATCTGAAATTATAGCTGTCCTACTAGAATGATAAATCAAAACTTTCTATGCTTTCACTTAACTTATGCACTTTTCTTTTTTCTGTTAGTCGTTCCCACCGAACGCATTGTCGGTTGTTGTGTCGTCGCATTGTCGGTTGTTGTGTATATTAAGTCATAAAATTATTGTCTGTGTTATACACCTGTCAATTACGTATTTATTTATTTAGAGGAACTACCATACTTATTCACATTTAAATTTATATTATTGCGCAAATGTAGCTATATTGCCAAATTGCTGTAATGTTTTACCGAAGTATGTATTTAAATTATTATTATTATTAATATTACCTAAATTGTGAAAGAAAACTTCGTTGAAATATTATATTTTAAAAATCAAAGTTTTCCGTCCTTGTTGTTTAATTCTCAACTGTCGCATAATTTTAAATGGTGTCATTTATATCTACCCACTGAAATTTGCGTAAAAATGTTATAACATAGGGTTGGCAACACTGCCGTCCCAATGACATTAATGTGTTCTGAATTAATTTTCCTATATTTACAAATCTCCAAAGTTAAAATTAATTGTTGTCAAACTGTGAACATTGATGTGATTATAGCTCATTTTATACTATATCGAAGAGCATTTACGAATCTGTTCTAATCTGGTATTGTGTTTCTTCTTTTGGGAGTCTGTCGTAAAGATGAAAGTTTCACTTCTGTGATCAAACATCATTAATCACAGTGAACGTGGTAAATGAATTTAATGGAATTAAGTCGAATCAAAATGAAATACTGAAAATTAAGCCTGTGCTACTTGAATTTATGCCAATTCCAACCTGAATTTGAATACTGACTTTGAACCATTTGCTTGGCCACAAGTTGTTAATTATTTATGCTCCAAAAATTTGTTGAAAATCAACTACATGCCTAAATCTACCAATTACAACGTTACTGAAATTGCGTTTTTATGATACACGTTAAAAAAAATGAATATCGCCGAATTATATACTTATATTCACATTAAAATTTTGACTGAAATTATCCCGAGCATTTATTATTATTATTATTAAAAGGAAATTGTGTTCTACTATTTTCTACATGGTAATTACGGACAGTGTTATCAGATTTTATGTACTGATGAATACCTGGCATAGACCTAGGCGATTTGAAGAAGAAAAATAAGAGGAAGAAAAATGCTTGAAGAAAGCATGTTTGAAAAGAATATACAGTTTACAAAAGCCTATTTACAAAGATAAAGCAAAAGTAAGACTCGTCTGGTCTATTAAAACTATCCTACAGTTCCGGCGTTTCGTAGGACAATATATATATATCTTCTGCGTTATTTTCACTCGTTCAAAAATGAAGACTTCATCTACCGTAGGCGTGCACTTCCTACCGCGATAACCTAGTAGTAATAGACTTAAATGATTTTTTTTCCTGTCTAAAAATGTCCTCGCACCACTATTTATATTATTGCAACAAAAACAATGTTAATAAATCATAGACAAATGATGAATATGGTGTTAAAACTGGCTTGTATCGTGACGAGATCATTACTATTTAAATAAATTATCGCTTTTATTTTTACTTGATTCTTATTGAAAAATTATACCTTAAAAACTTAAAACAGATGTTATATTCTTATGCGTTTCGTGACCTATTTGAGTTTAGAACCTACAAACTCAAATCCTAAATATACTTTGAGTCAGTGGAGAGATCATCCCGTCGCTGAGCTCTATTTCTCCTCATTGCGATGTCATAAACCTAAGCTTTAAATTGTTGATATATCTGGTTATCTAATTTTTGTTGCAGTGATTCATACTGATAAACTTCTAAAATTCTAAATCAATAGTTCTAGTCCGTTTATATAATCTAATTTATTATGTTGCCAAATCTGAAATTACTATTATATTATGTACTGCCTAAAATTGGAACTAAAATTGAAGAACTCCAAAATTATGTTGCCAATTTTCTATATTGGAAGTTACATTTATCGTTTAAAGGTAAAACAAATTGTGTTCATTGAATCAATTTGCATGTATAAGGCTGTTGCAGTGGTATATTAATACGCACAATAATTTCCAAGTAATAGCCAAAAATAGAAAAACATATAATAGTCAAAAAAGAGAAAATTCTACAATGAGTAAAAATATAATTTGTATTACCGAGTATTTTGAAATTGTACCTCTCTATGAAATTTTCTACATTCTACCAGTAACATATGCAAATTATTTTGGTTTCAGACTGCCTCTTGTAATGTTACCTATCAAGTCTGTAACCTGCTACTGTTAGCTAATCTTACACCAAACTGTCTACAAAAATATACTGCAAAAATGGTTTATTTAAATGTTGGTCCGTTACTTAGAATGTTTTAATTCGATGGCCTATTTGCTACGTTCAAATTATCATTTTTCGCACCTAAATTCAAAATTGTGTTTTTGTCCAAAGAAATCCAAAATTTAAAATTTATTTATATGTATAAGTGGTACAATTGAAATTGACAAATGTTAAATTAAACTAAAAATACGTAATGAAATCTGTAACGCTCATATTATGTACAAAATATGAAATATTGGTACCCTTATTTTCTTGTATTTTAAAATTACGAAATATTCTGGAAGCATAATGGTTATGTATCTAACACCATACAGCCTATTATTTTTGTGCAAAATAATATCATGCTATCGTCTCAAAATTTTGATGTTAGTGATTCAAAAAACAAAGTTGAGTACCATTTACTAGCTTAAGTGGAACGTATGTCGCGCAAAATGCCGATTTATCATGTCAATAAGCCTATTTATTGGACTACACCCTGCTCGTTAAAACATTACATCACTGTGATTATAGTTGTTCAAAAATTTATTTGCTTTCGCGATGGCTATATGACTGTTGTACTGTGAAAGAAAATCATAACAGTTACCTTACCTTACTCTAGCAAAAATTTTGAAGTGATATATTTTTCATTTGTTTTGTTTCATAATTCAAATATAACACTGCAATATACATACAACCTTATCAATTTTTAATTTTGAAAATATTTATAGCAGTTTGCTGTCGTTCATTTTGCAAGCTCTGTCGGTATGATTTATAATTCTGTAATTTGCTACCTCTGAGGTTGTTCCGCGCTGTTGTCACTGTCGGAACCTGGGAAAAGAACCTGATATGAATTCTGGGGCATTGACACGAAGTCACGTCCTACATCGTCTGGGTCATGGTTTTGATTTTGAATGTCGTCTTCTGTGTTGTATTGTTTGCGATGATAAATTCGCTTCCGTTTTGCCGAAGAATGCCTTGGTTTTCTGGCTGTTTTGTTTGTAGCCTTATATCGTTCATTGATTTGTCCTTGCGAAAATGGATGTTGTGGTTGTTGTTGTCGGGATTGATAAGACAGTACCCTACGAATACTGAAAGTTTGGAACGATACTGCCACACGAATGTTACGCAAATGGAAATTTAAAATCGCAGGTTGCTGCATAACTCGTCGACATGAATAATTGCAAAAATGTCGGTTTCGGGAACTGGATTGATCTCATTGTTATCATAATGAGCTGCCATAGATTTTGTTTCTGGTGGATCCGTTGTCATTTCCGGATTAATAGTTTCTTGCCAGACAAAAGATGATAAAAAAGAACCCATTATGGTATTAGCCTGTAACAAATGAATTTGATATTTCTGGAACTTGATAGTCTCGTCTATTTGCTACCAAATAATATATGCTTTGATTTACGCATCTGAACACAAACGTAAAATTGTAGGCTAGTCGCAATTTCGCTTTCCGAATATTAACGATTGCTCGAATATTGATGACCATACATATGGCGTAAAATTTAGCCAAACTAGTTGTATTCATGTAGAAATACATAATCAATTCCTTCAATAATATCTCGCCTCGAACAGGAAATATTGCGAATCGCAAATATTTCGGTAAATGCAATCGAATATGATACACTGTGTCAAATTAACAATTCTGACAATAGCCCAAAGTGGAATCATATCGAAAATCGAAGTAAAATCAATAAGTCACCCTACATCATGTGAATAATGGTTGCTCTCCACAACGTATATGCGGGAGTCGTACCTAAAATTGAGATTAACTCATTAAGGCGCGTATCACCATGTGAAGGATCACTAGTTCCCTGGTCTTTTGTAACTATTTATGGTGCCAAACACCATGTGAAAGAACGTATTTCCTCCTGTGTAGTAAATCAATGAAATACTAATCTTTTACAGATTATCTTTAACTTAAACCACGTCCTTATAGGGCTAAAGTAGTCAGATGTTAAAGACTTAAACTGAGGTCAAAACATTCATATTTTAACTAATTTATTGTGCCACTGAATTTCTGTACATGTAGCCGAACTATCCAGCTGTAGAGATGACAAAGGCAGTGGCGTTCGAGCACATCACCAAGCAGGTCAATTGGAATACTTCTAATGTCACCAACTTCACCGAAGAATTGTTCAAATAATAAAGTTTATAGAATACATGTCTCTTTGAAGAATTGTCTAAAATGCTGGTAGTATTCAACAATTTCACTTGTAAATTCTAAGTCCAAAACGAAGATCCAGTATAATAATGTCTGACTTTATAATACTAATAAACTATCAGAGAAGAATTGTCTTTGACTGTTGCTGTTGCACGACGGAGCCAAGACTGAGAGTCTAGAGCACTCATGCATCTAGTTTTTATAATTTTGGAAGAACTTGTATTTCTATTTGGTTGTGGTCAAGGCTGAGATACCAACTTTGAGCTTACACTCATGACTAATACTGGCATTTTCCAAGACCTTGACCTCCCAGATGACGACCAGGTGGTAGGAATATAATTTAGAAAGGAAGTGGAAAAAGGAAAGGAACAAATACGTTTATGTGAGGCGGTCTAAGGATTTTCTTAAATTCTTTGCCTGTACCTTTACACTCGACGTTACTTAATGACATGTTTTCGTTGTTACCCAGATGTTAATTAATAATAACATCCGCTGTTAATATTGAATATAATCTTATATTGGCCTGCCTCATCTCTCACTCATTTACGTAATTTCCTGTTTGTACCGTCTTGTCCTTCAGTAGCTTCGTTTCTTACATACCAAACGTGATTGAATGATGTTATTACATCCTATAAAATACTTGAATGTTGAGATCATTCTAGTAACTTTACTCTCGCTAATTCAATTTGACGTATCTCTGACATTACTGAATATTTCTATGCTTAATACTAGCCAAATACAAAGTAATTCCCCTTTATAGATAAACTGAATATTTAACATTAAAATACATTTTCCCCTATTTTCTGACTACCTACACTTGACACTAATTGCAGTTGTGGCAGTCAAGTAAATGTTTCGTAGTAACTTTATGTATGCATATTTGGTGCCTTGTTTTTCACGTAATTTAAGTACTGCGGTCAAAGAGACCGAATCGAAAGCTTTTTCAATATCTATGAATCCCAAATATAGTGCAAGTACATGTTCACAGTCTTTTCCAAAACTTCATTCAATGATTGTATGTGGTCCATTGTGCTAAGTCCACGTCGAAATCCGGCTTGTTCCCTTCGCCGGTTAAAATCAAAGTCTCGTTCAATACGATTCAAATAACTCTGGTGAACATTTTGTATAGAACTGACAGTAAACTAATTGGTCTGTAGTTTTCGAAGCGATCTTCGTCCCCTTTCTTGTACAACAAAATTATAGCAGCATTAGTATAACTTGATGGTATTTCTCTCTTCCTCAGCCACATGGAGAATAATTTAGCAAGTTCATCTTTCATCTTTTCACCTCCCCATTTAAATATCTCTGCAGTAGTATCCTGGTGATTTTACGTTCTTCATCCCTCGACGAAATATATCCAATTCTTTCATTACGTCTGAGTCATCTACATGATTTTCTTCTGAATGTTTATGTCCTAGCTCTTCTTCGCAGTAGTACAATTCTCTGTAGAAATTTTCATATATTTTTGTAATTTCTTCCTTATTTAATGTTATGCTCCCATCTGGTCTCGTAACTGCAATTATTTTCTTTTCTCATTTTTTGGTTTTCTTCAGGCTCTTGTTTTCCTCGATTGTATTTCTAACAATATTTTCATTATATCTTCGTACATTCTCTTTAATTTTCTTCCTGACAGTTTTATTTATTTTTATGTGTCCAATTCTCTTTGTGTAATTTTCCTCTTCTTTCCATTCCCCGTTTTTCTTCTGCAAGAGTCTAGTTTTGTCTGAGATTTTGTTCTCTTTTTTCTTTCTGGTGCCAGCTATTACTGTCTCAGTCAGTATTTAATTCCTGCTATTGATGTCTTCTTTATCCTCTAACTCTTCCAAAGTGCTGAATCTGTTGCTTAGTTCCATCTCGAATATCTTTCTGTATTTCCCTAGATTTGGCAATCTAAAACTGGCGGTATTCCTCTCATAAGCTTCTTTCTCTCAAGTCTAGTATTTAGTTTCAGCTTACATCTCACCATCCTGTGATCACTCGCGACTTTGAAACTGTTCAAAACAGGCATGTCTTGCAGAATTTCCCTGTTATTTCTTAGAACGTAGTCTATTTCGTTTTTGGTCCCATTTGGCCCTTTCCATACCCACTTCATCTGGGATTCTGTGGTTTCTTGAAAAATTTGTTGGAAATGAACAGTCTGTTGGTTTCTGACAATTCCACTAACTATTTTCCTCTCTTGTTTCTTTTGTCAAATCCAAAGTTTCCAACTTTCGTGTCACTGTTCTACTAGGTTCCTTCTTTCGCATTGAAGTCTTCCATTACAACTTAGTTATGCGATTTGCTGCTATCCAAAATCTTCTGTATCTCCTCGTATACGTCTTCGTCTTTCTCCTCCAGATATGAGGTTGTTGGAGCATACACTTGTATAATTTCCATACTTTACTTCTTATTTATCTTTATTACTACCCGTGCGATTCTATCTGAAATTCCTTAAGTTTATGTGATTCGTGTCTTCAGTTCGTTATTAATTTATAAAGCTAACGCCTGTCGATTTTCCATTTTCTGTGCTTTATAAGTAGAACGTGTGCCCCGATGGTAAAACCAACTGTTCTTCA
Organism: Lepisma saccharinum; assembly: GCA_022664845.1. Taxonomy (NCBI): domain Eukaryota; kingdom Metazoa; phylum Arthropoda; class Insecta; order Zygentoma; family Lepismatidae; genus Lepisma; species Lepisma saccharinum. Next base: position 10,869 of record JAGDQP010021727.1, on the reverse strand, counting down.
TTCTTCCGATAGTCCTATGATGTCCCACTTAATCCTTGTTATTTAATTCTGCAATTCTTCCAATTTGTCCTCTCCTGCAAGTGATTGACAGTTGGGAGTCGCCACGTATATGTCCGTTCGAGTTGCCGTGTCGGTAGCTTGGCAGTCTACAGTCCAAACCTGGGCATTTTGACCCTTTGACTTCCTGCAGGACTGACCGCTGTCGTTGCCAGTTGCATTCCGTCCTGCGGGCAATGGGGTTCTCCGAGGCTGTTTTCTTACTTGTACCATCATGTGTAAAGAAATAAGGGGGTGCAGATAGTTGACTCACCACGCTTTGTGCTAATGCGGGTTGCTGAGCAGTCCATCCATGTTTGTTCGCCAACCAGTTGCTTGGGTGCTAACAGGCCCCACGACGTAAATGTATGGATTGAACATTAGGCGTCTACACGGGTCGGTTCCCTTAAGTCTTTCCAAGAATAATTAATTGGTCTTCTCCCAGTTAGTGGCGGAAGTTAGTTTTGGTGGCGACCGATTTGCCGGTCCTGTTCCGGTTTCCCAGCCCTGTCCCAGTCCTATGTGTGCGTGTGTGTGTCTAAGAAAGGATGGATCATAACCACACCGAAAAATTTAGCATTACATCACTGTGTACAATTGCATTTAACGCACTATTTTGTATCATTTTCTTTGTTTTTCTTTATTCTTGCAGACCACTTTGATTTTGAAGCATCCGGGCAGCTTTTTGTGAGTTGAAAGCATTCTCAGCGTTGACATTTGTGCCTCTTTGCTTTGCCGGTACTGTATATTATCCATGTTCTAGTGTGTTTCGAGGATATTTAGCTACTTCAATCCTTTCGCTTAAACAATTGATTTTGCCTAGGTTCAATATAGATATTTCAGGACCGAATGTTAAAATATTTAATACACATATTTGAATTGATGCAACTGAGCACACATTCGGCCTCTCATATATAGAAAACGTCAAAGTGATACAATTATGACCTAGAGTAAAATGTGTTTAGTAGCTTGTTTATTGCTTTTCACTTTATAATATTTTGTATTGGTTTCTAATCTTAAAATATTTTCTGATAACAGCTCTAAAAATTAAAATTATTGTGAAATATCTAACCAAAAATATGTAATTTCACTTTATAATAAATGAGCGATTGTTTGTGTAAATATCAGAACAACTATCATATTTCTCATGTAAATTATGCAGATCAAACTTGTAGGGAAATATTTTAAATTGGTTATCATACATAGGTCATCATTTGTACTTATCATTGGCTGGTGCTGAATAAAAATATCTAAGAAATAACAATTCTTGTATGCATGTTCCAGCATGTGTGGAATGTTTGGAGCAATTTCAACCAAACTTGGTACATATAACGTCTAGAATCTGAAAACAAAAGTACTGTGGGAATCAGATTCCTACCGCCTCTAGGGGGTGTGGTGGGAACGGGGTGGCACGAAAAATAATCGAGAAAAACTATATTAGTGTCGAATCCATAGTTTTTGGGGCTATTCAAATGAATGGTGAGACTCCCGAAGCCGTTTAAGTCCACGTTCAGTCCTTATTGGCATAAGCGGTGAAAAATAACTCTCTTAAATAACCGAGACTATTGTCAGATCCATAGTTTTCGGTGTCGCTAAGCTGATTGGTGATGGTCCGAATGATGTATATAAAGAATAGCTACATATAGTATAAGACAGAGAATCCGAAATTTCTGATAATCCGAATACCTCTGAACTGAAATTGATCGTGAAATTAAGTTTTCTAATCAAGGATTGTGATATTATTTTCGCTCACCTGCTGGACTATTTTCAGCTCGTACTCTCAACGTGATTCACACTCCAGGTCACTAACCTCTTGTCTTCGTCTCAGCCCTGCCACACTCTAGTGACGGACTCACCGTAAAGGCTTATTTATCCCATTACAATGCGCTAAAGGATAATCTGGTAGATGTATTGTGTATGTTAAACGGTTTCCGGATATTCCAAATTTTGCGAAATCGGAACAAAGCGCAACTCTAATTAGTTCGGATTTCCAAGTTTCTACTATACTTAAACAAATAAGTGACTCAAATACGATTACGTTTCAACTAAAGTAATTAAAGTACCGGCTTTAATTTGCCACAGTAGACAAATATAATTAAATAATCTTGTTCTTTAAACAAAGACAATTTTATTTCCTTTATATGTAACTCAATACATACATCAGCATATGCCTTCTGCCCCTACATCTCTACAAGTATACATTCTTAGTTTCATAGATATGTTATTACACTTAACAACGATACAACACTTCATTTATCCCACGAAATCTATAATGATAATACTTTAATACTGTTTTTGAAAGCATGTGATATAAATGTTACTTTTGCCCACTGTGACTATCCCCCCTTTCCTTGATAAACATCTCTTTCACCTGTTTAGTACAAGAAAACAATAATAAGATGTTACTTCATTTTATCAAAAACATTTAAGTATGCCTTATATTGGAAGTGTTCCTTTTCATAAATTCCATGAGCGAACTTAATATAACTTAATTGAAAGAAACAAATTTAATCACAATTACTAAGGTTATCTTTCGTTATTATGTTCCTTACTCCAAGGCATAATTGTTCACCTGAACTCTGAGTTACTCCATGAACTTCACTTCATCAACTACGTTCTCTTTTTTGGTGAGTGTAGTTTGTTTGTACATCTGTTAATAGTTTTGTTACCTTTACTATTTTTAACAATTACTTCAGATACTTCAGAACAAGCTTCAATTTTGTGCTTAGGCGTTACACTTTCAATGATTTCATGTTCTATATCACGCAATATAATTACTTTAAATTTCTCTCCTCTCCCCTCCTCAAAAGAAATGAGTCGTTTACTTTTAGCAATTCTGTGAAACCCGACTGTTTATGTTTGTTATTTTAACTTTACTATTATCTGTTACCTGATCATCATTTTCAATATTAGTTACCAATATACTTGCTTTGATTGCTTCATCACTGTTGATCCTAAGTTGACAATTATCGGATATAATTTCTTACTGACTCACATTTTGCCTTTTTTGGAATGTTATATTGACTAGTTCCTATCTTTAGATATTCTCCTAGAATATTTACAGTATTGCTTTCGCTCCATGCATAGCACATCTACGGAGCTATTAAAGATCACTAATAGCTCTAAACGCTCCATGGATAAAGTATTAATTACTCTGTTAACGTTAATCGATGTAAGTCGTTGCTTTGATTCTATTCGTTTTGACTCTCTACTAACTAAATGTTCCTTCTATAACTTCGAGCCGATAGTCTAGTTCCTATCCATTAGACTCGTAGGAAAATCATGCCTGATGGCTGTTCTCTTCAGATCCTATTAGTACATGTCTAAACAAGTCTAAATCACAGACTTTTTAAGACATAAGGAGCTTTTTTAATAAGGCGGGGACGGGGACGGGAATATTTGAGTCATTACCGACTTTTCGTAAAATGATTGTAGCTTCCGCTGTAATTGTAGGAGAACAATAAATGAGGGTTTTTTCTTCTCAAATAGTCCATGGAATAAATGAGGTATAGATCACTAGCGTAACGATACCAAATAAGAAGGTGAGGGAGCAAAGTCAAATTTTGTTTTGTTTTGAATATTCGTTTTTATTTTGCTAGTGGGTTTCAGTATGACAACACGTGTGCAATTTGATGATAAAATAATGTGGGTGAAATATTTTTTTTCCTTACCAAAGTGATGTTGAACACCAGAGATCCATGACGAGGGAGGAGAGGGGGAGTAATTTCATAATTCTAAATTTACTCGTTTTAGTCTAGGGAACCTACTGAAAAATACCCCTGACCTAAAAAGATCCAATAAAAATAGTTTACTATAAACCGTTTAGTAGAGCCTGAGAACTTTCCGCTATTTTGAAATGATGGCGACAAAGATAGTTTTATTTTTACAATTAAGTGATGAATAGTAGATTGTTCAGCAATTTTGCAGGAAAACAAAGAAGAAAGATCGTATTTTTTTTGTGAGTAACTATTACCATTTTCAAACTGTAACGAACAAACGGTTATAAAGTTGTGGCCGGTTTTAATGTTATGAAGTAAAACTTTCAACAAGGAAACGAATTTAAAAGAAAGGATTTTTTTTTATTTCAGGGTAAGGCAATAATCTGAACACACTCTTGTAAATCGGAAATGGCTATAGGAAGTGATACCAAATGTTGGCTATCGGTGATGGATGGATGGGCTTATGTCGTCCATCTTGGATTAATGTTGAAATTTTAAATGGAAATTACATCATCTAATATATCGTTTTCGGCTAGCTCATTCCCAGAAGTTCAAATATGAAGTCGTTCTTCACCTACGTTCATTGTTTAGCTGATAGAAAATTATGAAGTCTGGGATTAGACGAAGAGCATTTGGCATTCCGTCGATGCTGGTGATTCGTCATGACACTAACCCGTCACGAAGAACTCGAGACTGTGCTGGTATGAGGTGTTCGCAGCATCAGGGTTATTGCAGATGAGTCATCCTCAGAAAAGAGACAGCATTGAGATATTCAAGAAATTTGAGGAAAATAGTTCTGTGCACGACAGGGGACTGAGTGGACGTCCAAGGGCCGCGACCGACGAGAACACGGCAATAGCACTTGTGGAAACATTGTGAAGAATTACTTGTGATATCACTTATGAGTCAGAGGAGTGTTTTGCGGGTTCTTGATGAAAACAGATGACATAATATAAGCAGGAAATGCAAATCACCTAAGTAAGGATGACCAAGACAGGCAATTACCATTAGCAGAATGGACACCAGGGCGATACAATGGATCTTTTGGGTGAGTGCTCTAGCGATGAGGCCATAAACGGAATTATCGTTAAGGATCTGATGCCAACTCATCATCGACATATGTCGTACCAGGTTAGGGAGCAATGACATGGTGTGGTCTTAATCTTGAAGGGAGAATTTCTTTTTTCTCGTCCTCGCAAAACTCCGCAGAGGTAAAGGAGTGGTTGGATCTCCAGTATCCGGGCTGTTAAATCTGTCAGCACGAGCCCATCGAGTAGCTTCCTCGTTCACCTGATCTGTGGGGCTAGCTTTTTAAAATATGGTGTATCGCGAAAACTTAAGTAACTTACACTATCTCCAGCAGCGGATCCAGAATAGATTAGTAACCGTTTAGCACGATATGTTACGCAGGGCCCATTAAAATTAAAAAAAAAGATGACGCAGTGTGTGACTGATATGAAGTTCACATAATGCAGGGAGGAGCCAAATAATATTTTGAAGCTCTCTATCTCCTACACAAAATAACGTAGGTTAAAAGGTTGCCATTTAACATTTTAATTTTTGGGAACGAGTTCACCTAAACGATGTCACATGACCCCTTCGCCTTATAAAAATCTCCACCTAAATTCAAGATGATGACTTTTAATCCGCGGTATGTCTACGCATCACTCACTAGTCAAGTTTCTATGGATAAACACCGACCGCAAAATGCATATACCCCATATGACATACCCCATCGTGATCATCCTCCTACCTCCTGCTGTACTCTCATCTGCCGATATTGGGTTGGCATCAGACAAATAATGACGATTCTGTTATAGTCTTCACCGTGGATATAGATCAGGACCTCATCGCTTCACAATTCATACAAAGGATTGGATCCTATTGGTACATCCTATGTGCTAATTGAATCCGCCTGTCTAGACCATCAACATTTAGCTTGTTTATTCACAGCTTATACTTACGCCACTTGTTGTCGTACAGCACCCGAATTACTGACTTCTGAAAGTAGCTTATATCGTCTGTAATCGTCGAGTACTGCGCGTGGGGCTCTCCACAGTAGTTTTAACAAGGTCCTTTGCAATGTTCTTGCCGATTGAAGTCCGTGGTTTTTCACTACGTCCCCTGTGGTGCACAATTCCCACATTCTTAAAATTATTCAGTATCTTATCACGGTAGCGTGTGCTTTTCATCCTCTCTGGGAACAATGAGCTTTGAACTCAGCTGCAATCGCCTTGTTTCTGTGAGCCACACCCACAAGCACAATCTCAATCCATTCATGAAGGGTTAGCACCATGCTGCATAAGGCGTACCTGAAACTACAAAATAACAAACCATTATCTTTTGGCACTCAGATAGCATCCCAGCTTGCAACAAGTTTATCAGTCACTTGCTTGCAGCTTGATATTGAGTTGAATTTAATAAGCAAGCAATCGTGGAATAACATAAGCGTCTTGTTCGTTGCTGGGTGTCACAACTCACCTAATTCAAACTTCTTGGAACAAGTTGTTATTCGAATAAGCTTGACAGACTTGAAATACATTTGCATTTTGTGTCCATGCACTTTTTCCGTCTCGAAGCGATGAAGTCCCATCACGTGCCAGGACTGTTTCGCCAACTAATCTCTGCCAACTTTCACAGCCTTTTTATGCCTGTCATTACCTACGATTTGATGAACTAGCTAGTAAGAGCACTTGGAAATTGAACTAGGACAAATAGTTCCGTGACATTGTGACTACAGCATCGGATTGGCATACTAGTACTCCTGTGTTCGATTCCCAACCAGACTAACGCCTTTAATTTTTAAGAAGTACATGGCTTTTTTCTTGTTCTGTCGAGGCCATTTCAAGCTTGATTCTTGTAAAGAACGCTGCTGTATTAAACAATATTTAAACATTATTTGTTAGATTTGCTAAGCTTACATCAAATTGTCACAACTGTCAAAGAAAATTTATTCACTTTTAATTTAGATCAAAATTCCCATGCGGGATAGCGTTACCTCCTAACATATAGACGTAGGTGAAAAACGACTTCATATTTGAACTTCTGGCAATGAGCTAGCCGAAAACAATATATTATATTATACAATTTCCATTTAAAATTCAAAAGACGAATCCAAGATGATGGCTTTCAAGATGGACGATATGAAGCCCGTCCTCTCATTGCCGATAACCAACATTAAGTCTTATTCCATAAAGTCATTTTCGAACTACCAAGGTGTTTCCAAATTTTTTCCTCCCCTGGAAATGAAAAATATAAAAATATTTTCTTGTTGACAAAGTTGAAATTTACAACATAAAACCGGTGAAACTTTGTAACCATTAATTATATCGTGAAAATAGTAATAGTTACTCAGAAATAAAATACGATCTTCCATTTGGTACTCCTGCAAAATTTCGTACAAGTCACCGTTTATGACTTAAATGCGAAAAAAAAATATTTTTCTTGCCATCTTTTCAAATTGGTGGAACATTCTCGGGCTATAAACGGTATAATGTAAACTATTTCTGTTTAGAGTAGCCACAATATCACTTCTAGTGCATTTTTTAGGTCAGGGGTATTTTTCAGTAGATTCCATGGACTAAAACGAATAAATTTAGAATTATTATATTACTCCCGCTCTCCTCCCTCGTCGTGGGTCTCTTGTGTCCACCATCACTTTGGTAAGGAAGAAAATCAATCAACTCTATCATCAAATTGCACATGGATTGTCATAAGGAATTCCACTAAGAAAATAAAAACGAATTTTCAAAATAAAACAAAATTTTTCTTTGCCCTTTTCTCCTATTTGGTATCGTTACGCGAGCGATCTTTACCTCATTTATTCTGTGGACTATTTGAGAAGAAAATGACCCTCATATATTTTTCTTCTGCAGTTACAGCCAAAGCTACAATCATTTTACGAAAAGTCGGCTACGACTCAAAAAGTCTCCGCCCCAAAAGTGTGAAACCCCATAGAAAAAGCTGCACACGACTTAAACAGTCTACTCTTGTAACTTACACTTGTTTTGACATGTTCTAACAGGATCTGAAGAGAACAGCCGTCAAACATGACTTTCCTATGGGTCTTATGGACCGGGACTATATTAGGATTACAGTTCAGTGGTTTTGCTCTTTTTTAAAAAGATCGTCCAAAGTTTGTTACTTTCGATAATAACTGTTTTTCTGGGATTAGGACACCATCAGGAGGACTACAAGTTTCCATACTTGAACCATTACTTTTCAACTTACATATTAATAATATATGCCGTTTTTTCGTACATCTAAACATCATCTTTATGCAGATGATCTGCAAATATATGTTCATTTTAAACTATCTTCTGTGCATGATACAGTGGAAGCAATGAACAAAGACTGAATGAATGTGAGTTCTAACTAAAGGGACAAGTAAACACTACCCAAATTTAAACCCTCTAAAGACACAAACCATTATTATAAAAAACCAAACCCACGCCTCAGAATTTAGTATACAGAATGTCAGTGAACAGCTATTAGATATTCATAATAGCGCTGACAATTTCCCATACAGATAACATAGGCATTGCTGAATGCTATATCTGTAATATTATGCACATTAATTACGAAATGTTAGTAGATATGATCAATGAAACATTTTTTTCTTAGTTTTGAGATACGAGAAATCCACATATTTCAAATGAAAGTATTACTAAAATACTTGTTTCACACACAAAATTAAATTCTGTTAAATGCAAATATTAAAGAAAAGTTAAATTCCAATAACTTTAATTAAAATATATGCTTTTGGATCCACATGAAAAAAAAAGTGAACTAATGGCTGAAGGTCTGTAAGGTCGTGCCTTTAGTATAGTGTATTATCTTCAAATATTTCGGTGTAACGGTTAAAAATATAACAAAAACAACGTTATGAAGGCAATCTGTAATTGCAACATCTAAGATTGCGAAGCCATGCAGTTTACAACATAGTCGATTCTTTCGTCTAGTTTTATTCCTCTAATAAACGCTTTGAGACTGTAGCATTATTTCTTGTGCTGTATTGTTTACGAGGGAGTTACGATAGAGTGTAAAAAAGTGGAAAAGTGGCCAAAGGTTTCATACCTAGTGCCTTACTGCAGGAACATTTATAAATAGGATGTCACCCAATTTTAAATCGGATTTGAAAGACTTGCAGAATAGAATTATTGGTTTATTTCAAATGTTTTCTTTTTTTAAGTAGAACTTTGCTCTATCCTCAAGGTAGTTTCTTCAACCCAAACAAATATGTTTCATAAATGACAACGCCACACAATTCATGTTTTTGAAAATTTGATACGTTTAAGTTTGTTGGTTAAAGTTCTGAGAAATTCGTACCTCTGATATACATGTAGGTAACAAACAATAATACTAATTACATATTGTGATGCGTATTGTGGTCTAATTACAGTATCACAGTACTAAAAGAAAATTCAGCACAACTTATTAATGTTAATACTTTATGATACCGAAGTGATACTGTGCTTTGGACGTTGTAAACTTAATAAATATTCAATTGCTGATGTTAATCTTTTACAAAAGTTAATCTTTTACGTTAAATACCTACTTTTCTTATTAATCACTCCCCGATATTAAATATACGTTAGTTTGATTCACTCTTTCAAGATCCACAAGAAAATGTTTTGGTGCATATTACAACATTTTCGCTCCCATTATATATGTTTTCTCCTCTACGTAAATTTTTCTCGCAATTTATATATATTTTAATATTACTTAGCACTCGAAATTAATTATGATATTAGTTTTACTTGTTTGTGAAGTTAAGAGTATTTAGCTACGCTTAAGAAAGGAATTGTTGTTAGAAAATTACCAATTAAATTAAAAAGCAAGATTTGAAGAATTTGAAATAGACAGTTGGAAACTGTCATTAAGTCGAGGCTGATCTTTTGACTGAAGTTTGAAGGATGAAAGCTCTTTCATGGCTTTATTGTTTTATTTTTCACAAATGATATCGTTTAAAATTCAAATTTCCTGTTTTATAGCAAAGAACAGCTATAAGAAATTAGGTAGATAGCTTTAGACATAAAATCAGGTAAGGAACATGCAACACGTTATAGAGAAAATAAAGCACACATAATGAGAGAAATGACAAAGTATTGTGACTTGGAAATTTGTGTGAAAACTAATTCCGAGTGAAAAATGGATGTTAGTCTTTCCAACTAACTCGTAGCGATAATAGATTTAGAGATGGAAAGTTTCGAAAGCAAATTGAGTTTAGTAACATTTTCCATTTCGGATAGTTGTTTTGGTGTACACGTAGAAACTGGAACTATATGTGAACGATCATCGAGTTCAATAATTCGGGAGCAAATGTGTGGACTACAATCTAATCTCGTTTACCGTAAGTATTTTTTTTTTGTAAAAATAAAACGAAATCTATCTAAGTCTATCTAAGATGGTGTTGTTTGGTTATGTTTTATCTTGCTTAATAGAAATATTAAAAATATTACAAATAAAGTTGTGAACAACTAAAGATTAATGCGTACAAACCTTACTGTTCCAAGTAGCAGAGAATGGAATCTGCGACACGTGATATTACAGAGTCGACTTATAGCCAGTATTTGGAGTAGTGAATCAGAAATTTACTAAACCACTCACCTCGAAATTTTTCTTATGTTTAAATATCAGTAAAGGCAATAATCCGAGCATATAATAATCCGAGCATAAGAGCAGATTACCAACTCGAACTCTCTAATAGGTTCGAAATCCTAGCCGACTCGAGTAATAATAATGATGATATTAATAATGAAATTGATGTAAGTAAGATGTGGGAGGCAATTCGTGAAACAATTAAGAGCGCAGCGAAGGAACGCGTAGGTGAGAATAAACAACAGAAAAACAAACCTTGGTTTGATGAAGAATGCATTAAACTTCATGAGGAACGAAAACAAGCAAGGCAACGATGGCTAAGTAATAAAAGCGAAGCAAATACCAACCACTACAGTAACGCGAAACGAAACGCCACACTAGGGTTCAGAAACAAAAAGCGAGAATATCTGACGCAGAAGATTCAGGAGATTGAGGAAAACGGGAAGACAAATAACATACGAGATCTATACAAAGGGGTAAACTCGTTAAGAAAAGGTTACCAGCCGAGGTTAGG